>OX596201.1:7892263-7972952 GCA_951394215.1 Glyphodes perspectalis
ACTATACTTATTCTAACTTTTAAAAAATTATCACGTGTAATGTAATATTTTCAGAAGCAATTTAGACGGATACAGCATTATTCCTTATCAAATTAAATACTTGAGACACTTTAAGCATTTCATACATATTATAATAGCCCCTTACACCATACAGTTTTAATTTATATCTTAGGAGTTATCGCAAAATTATAAAGTACGCGCGTGAAAATAACCGTCCGGTTGCGCGGACCGTAGTACAATGACGTCATCCGCGGTCACATGACTATTAGCGGGACTACAAATATACGCGAACTTGGAATGCTTGTAAAATTAAAACTACTAGGTATTTTTAAATAAAACAAAAACTATTGTATTTGCATGTATAAATGCTTTTCTGTATCGAAGTTTCAAGTGATTTTACATGCCTATGAACATTCCTAAATGTTTAATGTGTTGTAATGTTTATTTCAGATTTCATGCATTCCTAAAAATCTGCCAAACTAAACCTGAGTGTGGCCGGCAAAGTTTACAAGAACTTTTAATACGACCAGTGCAGCGCCTACCTAGCATTAGTTTATTACTCGACGGTAAGTTCACTTCTGTCAATCACCGTAAACCACATTAACATTTTGCCTTCTTCTATATGACATAATGCATCATATTTTTTATAATAGTAATTTCGTAACGTACAACATCATATAACACCTGAAGATATAATGGATCTATCTTTAATATCTATAGTTGTTATATGATGTTGTTGTAAAAGTCATCATAGCATCATCATCATCATCGTCATCATGATTTTTATATTTATGAGTTTTACATTTGCATTTTTTGAGGTTCAGTTTAGTAAAATGAAGTGTAGTTCATAACATTTAACATGATTGATTACTGTGAAATATTGGAAAGTAACACAATAAGTGAGCGTGTGTGTATGTGTGTGTTACAGATATACTGAAACACACGCACAAAAACAACCCAGACCACAGCGCGCTGGAGTCGGCGCTGGCCGGGCTGCGCGAGGTGATGTCGCACATCAACGAGGACAAGCGCAAGACCGAGGGGCAGCTGCAGATGTTCGACATCTACAACGACATCGAGCAGTGCCCGGTGAGTCGGGAGGCGGCCGCGGAACAAATCAAAGACGCTGTGTTTGTGAATGATTCAAATATAGAATGATATGATGTGAGATTTATGGAAGATGCAAGAGCCGAATTTGTTTAGGGCGTAATAATTAACTAATCCAAAGCAATATACTGATGATGACAGACAGTAAACATTTGTCAAATGATTGGTGGTGTCATATATCTTATTGTATTGCATCATGCCGCTTGCGTGTTGCAATTTTTATTGAACTATTATTTTTATGTCCACCAGCCCCACCTTGTCTCTTCACATCGAACGTTCGTGGCACGCTGCGAAGTGGTCGAACTGTCGAAAGAGGTGTCCGGTCGGGGCGATCATCTTGTATTATTTCTCTTTACCGATACAATGGAAGTGTGCAAAAAAAGATCCAAAGTAAGCTTATATTTCCTTTTAGTTCTGTGGTTGAGTTTTTTTTTTTTTTTTCTGATCGAACTTGATTTTACTACTAATATATTTTAATATATCTTTTCAGGCTTTTAATTCTAAAAGTCCAACGAATGGCACTAGCACGATGAGAATAGGATGCAGCAAGCCGTACAGACATATATCACTGATGCCACTAAGTACAGTAAAGCGGGTCGTCGATAT
The DNA here is from genome assembly GCA_951394215.1 of Glyphodes perspectalis. Taxonomy (NCBI): domain Eukaryota; kingdom Metazoa; phylum Arthropoda; class Insecta; order Lepidoptera; family Crambidae; genus Glyphodes; species Glyphodes perspectalis. The sequence goes on from OX596201.1 coordinate 7,893,977, forward strand.
TAGAGAAACAGAAGGTACACCTACTTTTAGACCCATGCTGGTGAATGAATGCTGTATTAGTGTTATGTCAAATGGCTAATTCAACATTAATTTGCTATTTGCAGACTGTCATAATGTGTTCGCACTTATGTGCCGGAGTAACCAAGAGCTCAAAGAGAAATTATACTCGTTTATGATCACAGACGACACAGATAAACCACATTTCCTCAGACAACTCTGTAGGCAGATGGCTAATACTGTCTGCAAAGCTGATGCCGTAAGTAAAAACGTTGTCGCAAATTTAACATTGACCCCACTTCACATTTTGGCATTGATGAGAATTGATGTAAGAACAAATTGAGTGGACGTTATTTATCGTGTATAAATGTCGATATTCAGGACAAGTTCCTTGCGTGCTTGGAAGCTCACCAGCTCGACATCGACACGTCCGACCTCGCTCTCAGCACGCTCTCCAAAGTGTCCAAATTCGCCGCGCGCACAAGGATCAAGGTATGAATTGATGCACAAAACGCACTCGAAACACTACAATAGCTCTTCTTTTTTTTATAAACAGTGGTATTTTTTGTATACAGGCTATAATGTATTGTAAAACATCTGAAATTGCCAAATTACCGATTAGAATGTTCAATATTAGAAATTACTATTAGAGCATGACCTAAAATATACGATGTATCTAGCTTAGCTTGTACTTATAAAGTAACAAATAAATAACCACAATGTATCAGTAAGTTATTACTACAGAAATAAAGCGCTTTCGCCATCTTTAGAAGGTTACGTCACCGTCACGTCTATCACTCTATGTAACTAAGGCATGAACGTACCTCGATATGTTTCACATTTTAATTTGCCATTTTAGTCACTCATTGTATAGTGTAAGCTAGAGGGAGTGTACCGTATCGGAGGATAGGGTACCGTGTGGTAGGAGGTGCAGCGGGGCGGTAGTGACCGCTGGCGGTTCTGTTGTAGCTGGAGGCGCTGGCCGGGCTGGGCGGCTGGCTGCGCGCCGAGCCGGGCGCCGGGCTCCTAGACACATGGGTATTGCGCGCTCACTTACTCGCACAGGTCTGACGCTCTCTGCCACACTCCTCGCCGCATACTTCCCCACACTAATCGATATGCTGCTTCCTGTGTCGCGCCGTCTCGTGCAGTCGCTCGACTCCGTCGCCTTTCACGTCCGGGGTGTGGGAGCACCGCGTTGTAGTTGTTTTGTGTGGAACGTATTCGTCCGTTCGAGCCTCGGCTCCGCTTCGATCGAAGTAGACACAGGAATCAGTGTGTGTGTGATAATTATAATATCCTGGTCATTGCTTTCCCAATGACTCACATGTTCAGCTTTCTAATTAAACTTAACACGGTTCACCGCGTCATTGTCGCGTATTTTGTCTGGGATGGATGACGGAATACTGTAAAATGGTACAAATTATTATTTAAGAGGAAGATTCAGAGGAGTGAATGTTAAATAATGCTTCGCTTCACACATTTGTTCTTATTAACTGTTTTCGTGAGCGTGCCATACCTAAGGTTTTGGGACCACGACGATCATTCCACGACCTAACCCTACTTCATTGTTTATTTCCCCTGGATTTGTCATGTTCACTCCATGTATTGTCTTAATTTAAGTATATATAATTAACTAAATACAACTAAACTCGTAAACTAACTACTAATAAATCAGTTTTAAGTTTATATTTATTATAATATAAGTAACGATGATTTGTAACGTAACAATTAGTTTTAATTGTATAGTAGCATGATTTATATTAGTTTGACCCACACTGACCAGCTGGTAGGGACGAGCCTCCAAATCCGATATGTGGATTGATACAATAGAATACGTTTCAGTCGTAGTTTTGTATATCAGTACAAATGGTCTTTGATGCATTAGAGATTGATGCACATGTGCAGAAACACGAAAAAATTAATGTATAAATGGCATTAACATTTAATAATACCAATACAGAGTTCCATAACTTTGTGCTACAACGCCGGGCGGATACATGTTAGTTAGTTCAACAATGTAAACATTTCGCCGGCAGCATAAATAAGATCAGTTGTCATCTCACTACATATAAAGGTATACACGGAACAAATATTAAGTAGAAGTGCCAAGTGGGCGTGGTATTTAAAGCCAATCAACTCTGCGTGTTATCGCAGAATTTTATTGCTTATCGGTAGTGCCATGTAAATGTATACCTTATTTAGGCTGCTTTAAGGTTAATAATAGCACTAAATACAAAATAACTAACCAACTATGATAGTGAAGAAACATATTCTTCTCGATCATAAATTGGATTACGAAAGGTCGTAACTACTTTTTAGGGTTATAGATTAATTGAACCGTTTTTCAAAACAATGAAAGTATGTTGTCTGTTGCAGGACTAGTAAGATAAGCTGTTATTGACTAAAATAAGAATGGTCAATCCAGTTCATTGTTTATCTGTAGTGTAGTATGTGCGTTTGGCTTAATCGGTTCTAATACAAATATCGTGACATGCCATTACTACTAGTTTTTTCTGTTCTGTTGGTATATTTCAACGTACGCTCAATTTTAGCTGATCCACATATCATCGTATGATTGGCAGTCTTGTACCTTTTCAACATCATTACTTTTTGGCCAATTGTACATTTAAGAAAGTCGTAATTGTCTATATCAGGATGGTTATCGATATTTACTGTTTAAGTACTAAAAAAAGTTTGTCTAACTAATGTAAAAATAGCGCATGTTTAATCATAACAAATTTTGATATTGGTTCGATCTCAGATATCGTATCTTGTAGAAGCTTTATTCGAATCGATATAATATCACATCACTGTTATCCAAAATACTGGGCTCCCGGATCGGCCATCCTTACTAGCTGGGACTCGGGAAGTATAAAATGTGATGAAACCTAAAGAAGGCGTGATCGCGATCAGAGAGTGATACCGCGGGGTGTGTGCAGGTGGGCCGCGCGCTGTCGTTCAACAAGACGCCGTCAAAGCTGAAGCGAGCCGTGTCCTCGATGATCTCCCCGTTCGGCTCCACGTCGAACCTGCCCGCCGCGCAGCTCGCGCAGATGAGGCTCGCCAGTTGCAACAATATCAATGTGAGTATATTATGTACGTTTTGATTGTTTCCGCGCGGTCGTTTTATTTACTTGCGTAATAATCAAATCATTTTCACAAATTACTACGATCAGTTTCCACCATCGACGATTTTTCGGTTTTGTATCCCACTCTTCCCGAAAAGTATTTAATATATTTGTGATGTCCCCCAGGAGATGGGTTCGGGCGGCGGCGGGTGCGGGGTGGGCGGGGTGGGCGGCGCGGGCGCGCTGGTGGCGCCGCTGTCGGTGCAGCCGACGCGCAAGGCGGCGGGCGCGGCGGCGGCGCTGCGCCGCTTCTGACGCCGCGCGCGCCGCGCCTGACCGCCCGCCAGGTAGCGCCGCGGCGCGCTCGCGGTCCGCCGGCGGATGCACGCTCGTCACAAACGCCCCTGCGATATTACCAAACGTAGCCGCGGATTTTACGTAATTTATTTTATCGTCTCCACTGATCGGCGGATTGTTTTGCCGCCGTTTTGAATCGAATATAGGCTGGCGCGCGGCCGGAGTTGTCCGCGTCGGCCCCGGGTCGAGCCGGGATATTTTATTGATATTATTCGAGATAGTCTCCCGAAAGTAATATGTACATATTGTGATATTTTAATTTAATCATGAAATAGGCATTGTAGGTTTAAAGTAGTGATGTAATCGATACCTCATCATTCGGCTGACGATCGGAAGCGTTCCCGATACGTCGTCGGTCACGAACGAGCGCGGAGCGGGCGCGGGGAGTGGCACCGTGTACATACCGCCGTTTCCCCCGCCTCTTCTCTTGCCCGTAAATTTGAGAGTCTCATCACGGCTATTATTATGTATCGGCAATCATTATGTGTACGCATGTCAAATGCATTGTACAAAGATCTATATTTATAAATATTTTAAATGATTGATACAATAAACATTTATTTTCAGTCAATAGTGTTTTTATTTATAGCCTTTGTAACACAGTACGATCACATTTAGATAGACTACTCGTAATAAACACATTATAATTTGGCGAAACATTGGTGACAACAGATTTATTAATTGTTTCCATCGTGTAGCGTTCAATTATGTCGTAGAAATTGGTAGGCATTGTAGCAGGTGCGGATGGGCACCGCCACCATGACGGCCAGTAGCGGCGCGAGCGCAATGTACATTGAACTTATTGGCAGCTCGGATTTTAACAGAAGTGATAGCTTTAGTCCTAAAGCCACCTAAACAAAAGAAAATCAATTAGCAGTCTGAAAGAAATTATAAAAAACTTTAAATTTTAATCAGAAGTAATAGTGCAGTAGGGAAAATACTACCTATTTTTTATCTCGTAATATAATACTCCGTCAAACTTACGTGAGTATGATTCTATGCTTCTAAATTCATAGTAGAAATTTAGTGAAACGTCTTGGATTGTCGTACGAGACGAGTCTGGAGCCGAGAGCTCAAAAAAATAGGTAATCCTGGCAATAGTATCTTTCTTGATTACATCTTGCTCGAGCAAGATGCTCAAATTATTTCACAATCTCCCCCTTGTCCCTTCCTCTGCCTACGCCCATGTAAAGGTATCGTACCAATGTAATGAATGGAAGCGTCTGCCACTGAGTGCCGATGCGCGTCGAGCAAGTGTTCTCCTCGGTAGCGATGTTCATGTCTGAGACGAAGTCGCGGCTGCGGTACACGTACATCATGCCAACCAGCTCCAGTAAGCAAATGAGCGGCATCGCCACCCCCGTCATCACAGACTCGACGCTCTCCAGCAGCGCGAGGCCGCCCTGTCGGCGATATTATTAACTGCCTAATGTTAATAGTTGCACAAAATATGGCGTGTGAGCGTTACGCTTAACACTTTATTTTCAGCGCAAGACTCCTCTTATTGCTATATGAAATGGGCTATATATGGCTAGGGGCGTATTTAGGTACCCTAGAGTCCTTAGAAAAGGGCCCTAACTTATTTCTATGGAAAAAGGAAACTCTGCAGAAGATAAATTATCGAATAGCAAAGACTACTTGAAGCACCTCATCTTATTTTAAATTCTATTTAAAATGTGTCTCAATATTCTTCATCAAACAACAAATTCTATCGAAACTTGGTAAGTGACCTACAAAATCATAAAAATTGGAGAGCTTATGTACATACGTGTGTAGAAAAAAGCAGACTCAATCCCATACAAATTAACAGTAGAAGGCCAACCACCACTTGCTCAATAAACCTGTAACGATTAAGATTTAAGATTTTGTGAAATTGCATAGTAAGTAAAAAGTTTAAACGTAGGTACTAAACAATTGGAAAAGGTAATGTATTTTTATATATTATACATGAAAAGGTAATGTACTTTTATTTGCATGATGTATCAAATCCTGCAATCCTACGGACCATGGAGGTCGTAACTCCAAATTGCACTACCTATTCCAATCACTGGTGACAATAAAACACGAAGAACTTACACTAGCTTTACTTTATATTCGAATATTGTATGTAAAGCCGTTTTTAGTAGTATGTACGCAACGGCCATATAAGAAAATGTTAAGCCTCCAAAAGTTAATGTGGATCTAAAAAATAAAATATATACATAAACCATCTCAAACATAACTAAAGTTAACTAGTAAAATAATAATTATTCTAAACGACCAACATTAAAACCATCCAATCCTTTCGTATTAAAACGCCTTTACTAATATTTGTAGCCAATATCGACTGTCCTATTTTCAATGCCCTTCACGCATATGGGAAGAATAAAAACGTATGTACTAAACATACCTGCATTGTATACTATGACTTTAAACAGTAGAACACAAAAAAAATCGTGGATGCAATATGAATAGTTTCATTGTGAGAACAGATAGGTACCTATGTTTACCTACATACAAAGAAAATTTAACAAAAGAAACATTTATATTTATGACAAGCTCGATGGCGCATGCGGTAATGACCCTGCCCCATGCACCAAGAGTTGTGGGTTCGATCCCCACCCAGGACAAACATTCGTGTGATGAATACTTGTGTTTGTTCTGTTTCTGGGTGTTAATATCCAATATTTAAGTATATATTTGTAATACCACTGTTGATTCTGATATCCGTAACACAAGTGCTCAAGCTACTTACCTCGGAGTCAGATCAATGTATGTGATGTCGTCGGATATTTATTTATTTATTTAATGCTAAGTATTGCCATCTAATCATGGCATTTCTTACATGTTACCAGTTAGTTATTGGCAAAAAATAGAAAAGGTAAAAATATCCAGTCATCACCAGTGGTGCGGCAAAATGTTTCTCCTGTAATTGCCACAGTCTCAAACTCAAAATATATTTATTTACGTAGGCCTCAAAAAGCACTTGTAAATCGTCAAATAATAGATAAAAAATAGAACAATTTGAATCTACCACCGGTTCGGAATGTCGCATCTACCGAAAAGAAACCGGCAAGAAACTCGGTACCTAGTTACTCTTTTCAATGCCAGATTGAATAACAAATTAAAATTTACAGTATTATTATAAGTAAAAGGTAAACCAGAGCAGACCAGCCTCCGAAGATGGCACGTGTTCACAAGTATGACGTATACAGTGGTTGTAAGAATATCCTGGTGAAGAATAAACTTACACGAAATGTGAATGTGATCCTGTTGACATACACTTCGAAAACATTGGTATTATCCACAACGCACCTGCAAAGTTTCAAGAACAAAAAGCGATGACACCAGACTGCAACTTACAGGCGAGGTAAAGTTTCAACTGCAAAGTTTCAAGTGCAACGGTTGCGACTTCGATCAATTACTTAGATGCATAGGTATACATATTGAAATCGGAAAAAAATGTGCACTTTTACAAAATGTTGTCTTCTCCAATGGTCACTTTCACAAACCGTCGTTCACAATCATGAGCAGAGAATAAAATTTTTGTTAATGGCAGTCCCCGAAAGAGGCGATTTGCCGAAATGTACTTAAGCAAAAGTGACCATTTGAGAAGAGGATATTCTGCGAAAGTGACCGATTTTTTTGCGATGACGATTTGGGAAAATGGTGATCTACGTCGTCCCTATCCCGCTAGGGAAGTAGCGTGAAGTTTAGTTAGTTATGATCTACGTCAAAAATAGCACAACTCTTACTTTCATGCATCTTATGCGCCTCTTGCAGAGCGATTTGCGTGTAGTCGGCGAGCGTGCACACGGCGGCGCTGCCCGAGTTCAGCGCGGCCAGTAATAAAATCAAACTAGAATGCCATACATTTTCTGCGTTCAAGAATGGATCAATGTGCCCCGATGCTATAAATTTAATAAGAATATATATTACACGCTAATAGTTTGGTATTCCTAACAATGAATGAGATCCAAATGATGAAAAATATAGATATGAAAGGTTGAATTTATTTCTGGAGGCATTCAAAACATTTAAGTATTACATATACCTACTTCCAAAAGGTTTTCCAAAATGAGCATTTGGTACATATCTAACGAAATAATTTTAAGAATGACATAGTGGTAAAATAATAAATTGCGATGAACCAAATACCCATGAACTATGAATCCGTTTTAAAATAGATAATCTGATACATCTGAAATCTGATGTTTCGTTTTATACCACGATGGTGGCAAACAAAGATACGGCCACCGTATAAAATAAAAAAGTAGAACCTTAATATTAAATTGATTCACCAAAATGATTCAAGCCTTTGCCATGTATAAGTTCCGTGCCCGTACTTGCTGAATGAATATACATAGCGACCTGCATGGCGTCAGAAACGGCCTGAGACAAGCAATACAAAAAAACAATTTTGATTAAAATATTGATAATATCTTAAATTTTCATGTGCGTGTGGACCAAGGGACCAGTCCTGGGATTCGCAAAAAAACTTTACCAATATTTAGTAGTACTTAGTCTTAAAACAATTGTAGAAACTATCCAGAAATTTGTAAAAGAAATAATTTAAAAAAATATAGCCCTTTACGTCCAGACGTAAAGGGCTATATTTTTTAAATTAAACTGAGGATCCAGTTCCTCAGTTCCGACAAGCCGTAAGCGAGATCTCGGAAAGGATCTTGTTTAAGTATTTAGTAGACACTTTCTACTAAATAGTAAATACATTTGAATTTCTAGTATTCCTTTAGTATAGTAGGTAGATATCAGAGGTATATCTTATAGTAGACGTGTGGATTGAGGGACCAGCTTTACACGTCGCTATTGCAAAATTTCTCCGACAGATTTGTTCCATTTCTTTTTAGAAAATACTCGTGAGTTCTACAAAAACCTTGGCTTAGTAAAATTTAATGAAGAAATCTATACTTATAATAAATCTGTAGAGGTCAATTCTGTACATGAAATATATTTTTAAAATAACTATCAGGGGGTGATTAGTGATCGATACTGATGCCAAAAATGCAATCAGTAAAATTTTTGTCTGTCTGTCTGTCTGTATGTTCCTTATAGAAACAAAAACTACTCGACGGATTTTAACGAAACTTGGTACAATTATTCTTCATATTCCTGGGCAGGTTATAGTATCTATACTTTTCATCACGCTACAATCAATAGGAGCAGAGTAGTGAAGGGAAATGTTGGGAAAACGGGAGAAGTTACTCCATTTTGTAAGCTTCCGTCGCGTGTGCAGCTTTAATGGTTAAAGTTACATAGAAATCATGTATGACGGAAATAGTCTTTATAATATTAACCATAAATGCGGGTGACACCGCTGGCACAGCTAGTATTTACTAAATATGTTTTTCGTTTTCTACGAACCGAGGGACCCCAATATTTTTTAGTTTATCGTATTAACCACCTTGTGGCCTGGTATTTAATAAATAAGCTTTACAAACTATTTACTAATAATGTGCAATAAAATCAAGTTAATTTTCAAGATCCTCTCCGAGATCTCGCTTACGGCTTGTTGGAACTGAGTACTGACTACCAGACGTAAAGGGCTGAATTTTTTAATTATTTCTTATACAAATTTCTGGGTCGATCTCATCTGTTCCTAGCCGATTTCGGCTACCGCGACTATTTGCCGCGAGGCTCGGCAAGTAGCGTCCCGATATTGTTGGTCCGCGCGCTCGTGCGCCTTCATGTGGCTGATGTAACCAATCTTGGCGCGAAATGTTCTGGCGCACTGTGGACAGGTCAGGACGCCACCGCTATAATTAAAATGAATAGCCGTTTGTGGTCTGGCTTTCAGCTCGTCTCTCTTGGCATCGAGCTCATGTTTCCGATCCGATTCGAAGGCGTCGATGTTCAGCCTTATACGCCGTCTCCAGTCAGGGCGGTTGGACGCCAGAGATTCCCAGTTGAAGGGGTCTATATCACACCTCTTCATGTGTCTCTTGAGCACATCCTTATAACGTAGGAGCTGTCCACCTTGCTTGCGTTTGCCTTCTTCAAGCTCACAGTAAAAGATGCGTTTAGCCACGCGTTCGTTAGGCATACGGAAAATATGACCACACCGTTGCAGCTGACGTCTCATCAGGTAAGCCTCTACGCCACAAATCTTAGCGCGTCGCAGGACGTCAGTATTCCGTATACAGTCTGTCCAATGGATGCCCATGATATCCCGCAAGCATTGGAAGTGGAATCTGTCAAGCATGCGAATGTGTTTTCGATACAAGCACCAGGTTTCAGAAGAATACAGCAGACTCGGCAGTACAATTGCCATAGAGACCGAAATTTTTCTACTAACTTTAGGTCATGGGAGCGGAAAACCTTGGGTCTAAGTTTGCCGAAGGCAGCCGAAGCAGCACCGATTCTACCATTGATTTCGGCGCCAAGGTCGTACTTTGCTGTTATGGCACTTCCCAGATACCTAAATTTCTCCACTTGCATTAGGACGTCCGGGCCGAGACGGATTTTCAGGGGAGTGTCGAGTGTGTCCATTCCAGCACGTCGCCATCACTTCAGTTTTAGTCACACTAATCTTGAGACCGAACTTTCTGCACGACTCATCAATACAAGTCATCAGCTGTTGTAGAGACGTTGGGGATCCTACCAAGAAACACAGGTCATCCGCATACATTATATCCGTTATTATTTCACAGGAGACTTTAGTACGGGCCTTTAATCGGGCTAAATTGAAGAGTCGCCCGTCAGTACGGAATCAGATATGAATGCCCTCGGAGACATATTGTAGCGTATCGCTGACGACAAACGCAAAGTAAATTGCAAACAGGGTGGGCGCAATAACACAACCCTGCTTGACCCCACATGTGACAGAAAAAGACTCTGTCTGATCACCATCAACTGATACGCAATTGTTTTAAGACTACTAATAAATATTGGTAAAGTTTTTTTGCGAATCCTAGAACTGGTCCCTCAGTCCACACACACATCAATTTTCAACATAAAAATATAGATTGCCTTATCATAATTCAACCAAGCTACGATACTTACTGCAATTATTTCTATGCTATCAAGTCGAAAAGCTTTGCGTAAAATTTTTCGCAGAGCAGTAATATTTTTCGCGGCCATTAAAACCAGCAGCGCTGTCCATAAACACGGGAGCACAGCAAACCACGTAATCATGTTATTCCAGATCAACTGCAAATTTGTACGTAAGGGAGATGAGCAATTCCTCTTATTGGTTATGAACTTTTGAATTGGATTTTGAGCAACTAATAGCTCCGCCTATAGGTACCACTATAGGCTAATTATAATTCTAAATATTGATGTACAATTAAAGGATTGTTTACTTACCCTGCCATGAGAGATTCGTTCACTTAACATCACCATCCAAATTAAGACCCAAGCGACTATAATGCTAATTAGTAATGGTATGTTGAAATGCATTAAACTAAGATCCTCTCGCAGACGAACCACTTCCACGCTGCAATAGAATATTGCATAGATGTATTATGTATTTTACATATAGGTCGTAAGGATCGTAATATTGATTACTATGTTTTTCCTTAAGTAAGGCCTAAATAAAATTCAATTAGGTAGTTGCTCAAACTCATCAGTTGTTGTATTAAACTTTTCACTTTGCTTGCACAGACAGCTAAGTATTTTTTTGGAATGCACTTAGATAGCAATAAACTTTACGCAACAACATTATCTTTATCTAACACGATTAAATCTGGATGGCACATAATGTTACACATACTAAAAAAAATTGTAAGCAGGTGTGTTGAACAGTGGAGGGTATGTTCCAGAGTATACCTCCTTACAAACTTGTATTTGACGTGGTTTTGAGACTCGCCTCATTCTTTTCCCATCACTATAAATAAGACAAATGTAAACATAAATAATAATTTAAAAGGACCTGGAAAACACGTAGGTAATAGGTTTTCTTAATATTTTACTTCCAATTACAATAAATAAGATACAGATAACTGATAGTTGAAACCATACAAATTCTAATGAAGCGGAAACTAATTTGATAAATGGATAAAGAGATCACAGAGCCATCTCAAAAATAAGGTTTAATTTCAAGTTTTTATTAGTATTAACCTACTTACTTAATTAAAACTAGTGCGGATGAATAAATAAAAATACTTTAACATACCCAACTAAAGAAGCATTTCTCCAAGCGAGATGATATAGACCAACAGTTGCAGGACGAATAGTAGTAAACTGTTCGTCTTTTTCCCGATATACCCTGAACTGTGTATTACAATATAAAAATTAAGGAATGTGTGAAAAAGAGAATTAAAATATATTCCTTCCTTATTATATTTAAAGGAACGTTGTAACATTACCTGCCGTCGCCTAAAAAGTTTAAGGTCCTTCATTATAGGTTCATATGTTTTTAAGTCAAAATCTCTGAAAATATATTTTCATTATTTACTTAAGTAGGTAGTGTGGCGACAGTGCGTCCATGAAAAGGAAAGAATGAAGATCTTTATTTATTTTTTTTGATTAAGTCGGTAGTCTTTGACTTGATTCAACCCCATTAAAGGTTGCACTTTATCCAGGAACACACGGTTTCTATACATATTAAATGTTTTGTGTAATATTATAAGCCGTTAATCGCCAATTAAGATTGTTTAATCAACAATCTCGGATCAGACCTCTAACTACAGGAAATGGAATGTACGCAAACCTGATAAGTAAGGATCTCTAACGAATTCAGGACCATCTACGCTTTAAGTAAATAACTTTAACCACTGCCCTACTGGGATAATCAATAACCCATTGCATGGGCGCCACTAGGATTTTTTCAGGGATTTGCATCTACATTCACACATTATTAACAATATAAAATTATACATGTATAGTATGGATATGTGTGTTCTGGGCACTATATATGTATAGTACTATACATGTAGGTATAGTATGGGTATGGTGGATAAATGAAATGTGATGTGGTCGCGCTGGTGTAAAAAATATGTAATTTCTTCTGTGTACTTTATTTCTTGACAGCGGTGTGCTTCCCCTTGCACTCCCCTCCCGGCGCCTTTGACCCGTTGTATGAAAATCATATTTCCATTACCTGCAGTAGGTGAAGGGCAACCTAGCATCCGCCACGGAATGCCAAACATATATGCCCGTTATAGCAGCCATGGTACAGCAACTGATGGCGCGCACTATCGCATTGATGCATATTGCTATACCGATCCCTGTAATAATCATTAAATATTTATTTAGAAACTCTTTGAACAAACAACCCTGCGCGATTGAAATGTTATTTAAATGTAAAATGGATTTTCTACAGGTACCTACTTACCTAACTACAATCTATAAATTTATTTGAGGGCAGACCAAAATCGTAAGCACCAATATATCTCTCGCCCCATCAAGTCAACATACAAATACATATAATGCTACATATATGCTAACTACGTTTCAAGGGTTTGTTGCTTACCATCAAACATAGGTATTATTCGAAAAGCACGTCCCGGCCCGCTAATGCTCCATTGCCCGAGGTATATTTCGAAGTGGCGTAACGGATTAGCGAGTAATGCAACTGCCATTACCAGGGATGCTAGGAATATAACTGCATAAAAAAACAATTAATTAGATTGGTTCACTGCAAAATCTCAACGTCACCCAGTTCTGTGGTATTTACTTTCATTAAGTCTTATTAGATAAAATGTGACTACTTTCTAGCTAGGCACGTATTAAATACTTAGACAAAAGGTAAATACGCAGGTATACCTAATGTGACACCGACGAGTGTGTACGCATTGTGTTTCACAATAGATAACGTAAATCTTTGCAATTAAGTTAAGTGTCCTCCTCATAGTAGCTTTACCTACTTATCTATTTATTAGGATACCAATTTCCGAATTAATTTCAATAGGAATTTACAATTCAGATATTAATTCTTATTACTGACCTACTTACAAATATTTTTCTACTTGGTCATAGTACCCAGTATAGTGAACCATAAAACTGCATAGGTCTAATCTAACATCGAAAATGGACCTATGGTGTTATAAAATGCCACGAGTCATCAGATCACTTACAGAATCCCCCTGAGAGCCCTGAAGCTGTGACCCGGCAGTGCATGGTGAGCAGCGCGCCCAGCACGAAGGTGCCGATGCGCAAGCGCCGGCGGCCGCCCACGCGCCGCGTGGCGCCGCCGCCCGTCGCCGTGTCCATGCCCGGGATGTGAGCGGTCGACCACACCATTGACCACTGACTCTAATAGTGCCCAGTACACAGGTAGGTAAATACCAAACTCATGTCTTGCTTAGAATACACATAAACGTGGCTAGTCTTCACTAATATTATATAATGTGATAGTAGGTAGTTCTCTTGACTTTCAAAAGTCAGAAGTAACAGACCTAATTCCACGCGGGCAAAGCTGCGAAGCCTACCTACTTAGTTACATAAACGCAGTGGAAATACCAACTATATATTTGTCTCACGGTGGTTACAAAAACATGACAAAAGTTGCAAATAAACTCACCACATTTCTGTTTTCAAAAGTAAGAATAGTTTCCGTGGAATTCGAGGTACGTTTTGAATTATTTGCCATTTTGCATGTGTGCCATTTTGCATGTGCCTAATAAATATTAATGTAAACCCAATTCTATTACTTCAGCTCAGTAAAACTGTTAAATTTGATTCACTAGATATTCAGGAGCATATCGTCTACATTAAAGCATAATTTGAACTGTCTTCGTGATTATTGGAAAATGTGACATAACTAATGGAGAATGCATAGACTCGCTTAGATCTTTTTCAACTATGGGATTATGGGATTAGGCTTAGCCTAATATTTTTATTCAGCCATAGAATTATGTGCCTATTTTGACCATGACCGCAAGTCGAGCCCCAATATTCGTAATTAGCTCAGAATAAGTGTGTTAGTTAAAAGATGATGGTAAATAAGTAAATCAAGGTCTCAAAAATGAAGAAATGAAACTTTTATTCATTATAAACAAAATTACAATTTTGGATGGTCCGAAACGATCTTCAGTATCAAAGGATAAATACAGCTCATAATTACTGAACTTAATGCATATATTTTTTTAAACTCCACCTAGTCATCATCAAGAGAATCATAAAAAATGCCTGGCTAGTATTATTCTAAAAGTTACGCATTTTATTTACAACAACACACTGATAATGCTCTTATTATAACGATATATACCAATAATTACATCGGGACTCTGAATTATTTTTCACATATATTTATAACTTATAAAGTACATTCTACAATACAATCGGTAGAAAAATATTTGAATGTTTATCCTTTATCAACCGACTGTTCCTAAACATATCATTGCTTTATGATAAATTAATGAGAATCAAAACTATAGTAAGTATCAAAGTGATCACAACATTCTAGATTGCCGTGGCAATAGTTCACAGCGTATCCGTATCCACTTGCGATGCGATGCTAAGTATGGTCGCAGCAGCCTGGAGGTAGATCACGCGGCGCGGGCGGGTCCGACGGGTGCGTGTGCGCACGCGGTACACACGTAGCGCGAGGCGCCTAGGGGTAGAGGTCGCGCGCGGGCTAGGGCGGCGGCGGCGCGGGCGGCTGCGGCGCGTCCTGCGGCAGCGAGAAGTTGGTCAGCAGGTCGCGCACCGCCGGCCACAGCGTGCACTCCGCGTGCGACTGGTTGAACTCGTTGAACCTGCAATACACACACAATATATTAATAAAAATCCTTACTTAAAACTAACTTACTTCACCCCGCTTCCCTAGCGGAGAAGGTAGAGAGAACCGATCCTTACTTATTATTATTAATTAATGCGAAATTAATTAAGTCAGTCTGTTTTTTTTTTCGTGCCTATACTACTGAATGAGGGTTTTTTGAATTAAAATATCCAAAAGATGGCGTAACTGTGACTTGCGGTCTTTTCACCCTCCTCATTGGTTAGTTGTCAGACCAAACTGACATGCTGTCAACAGGAGCCAATAGTGACAGTGATAAGACCACGAGACTCCCTCGTGCCATCTGGCGGTTTTTGTGTTTTTGAAAACCCTCATTGATTGTGGTAACATTTGGTTGGTACAATAGGTACAACATTTTGAATCCTAAAGACGTCTATTATAAAGTTCCTTTTATGTTACGAATGATAAATCCTGCAGTGCAGCACGCACGGTGACGTATCTGCAACAGGCCGAATTTTGTGTAGGGGAAGTTAAAAGCATAGATTTACACAATTTTATACACATCATAAAAAGTTATAATCCGGTAATAAAGAAATAATCCGGAACGTTTACCGGGATTACCTATTTACACTACGGCCTTTATTAAAGTTTTAAAGTATTAAATACAGGAAGGCTGTTCAAATTGATAAAAATATGAAGTGGTTTAAAAATGCACACGCCCATTGAGCGTAAAATAATACACAGCCCGTGATCCTTTTTTAAACGATTGCACGTATCTTCATGCCTTTTTAACATACGTGATTGTAATGTATCACTGACCGCTTGAGGTGCAAGCTGACGGCGATGTGGTGCGGCTGCGAGTCGCGCTTGTCAGCGAGCTGCGTCACGTTCGACTGCATGTCGTACACCAGCGGCAGCACCAGCTGCGTGTCGCCGCGCGTCAGGCAGATCTGCAGCGGACAGATATCAGTCAATGATGCAGTCATCATTATCCTCCTAGCGTTATGTCCCGTGCGTAACCGGGGTCCGCTTAGAGTCTAAGCCATAGACCATGATCTGGCCTTCGTAACCCTTAGATAGGGGATTCAGACAATTTGGATCATGGTTACACATCCACATAGTTGTTGGAATATGCAGATTTCATCACGATGTTTTCCCTCACCGCTGAGCTAGTGGTATAAATACGTACATGGACAAATCCATGTACGCCTACCGCTACTACCGCTTAATGATGCAGTACATACAGCAATATAAACAGTTTACTTATTTCGCCATGCAAGTATGTATTTGATGAAGTATTTCAGTTTGAATCTATTTATCGCAATAATTTGATCCAAACACGGCGGCTGCATTCGGTAGTATGAATGATACATCGTGTAAATTTAGGAATTCGTCAAACAATCCGATCGTTGGGATCGCTCCAAACTTAATATAACTTTCATTAAGTTTGTGAGACAATTACAATATTATACGACAACTTTCCAAAGCAGCCCAATGTAATATAGATGTCGCAGGCAATTTGTATGATTTCGCCGTTTACTTACGGCGTCGTCAGTTTAAAAACGCTCGCAATTATGTATTATGCCGAAGGCAAAATGTATATTGCGGTCATTGTATGCCGCAAGTATTTAGTTTAGGTAAGGTTAGGTAGTAGTTAAAATATTAGGTACGACGACGAGTGAAGCGAGGAGGAGTGTTAGGTACAACTGCGACCCTACAGCCAGGATCGAAGAAGAACAACCAACGTCGAAATTAAAACAATTGATCGAGTTATAGCCTTTGGCATAATACATAACTGCAAACGTTTTTAAACTGACGACGCTGTATGTAAATGGCGAAATCATACAAATTGCCTGCGACATAGATACTACATAAATATTTAAATACCTTAGTCTGAAACGCAACGTCATAAAGATAAAAAAACAATAAGAACCCAGCGTCAACTTACAAAGAAGAGTATCTTGTGCTTGGCGAGCAGCACGGCGGGCTGGCCGGCGGGCACGATCTGCGGCGCGGCGGGCGGGATGCGCAGCGCCCAGTGCAGGTGCCAGGCGGGCGCGTGCGCGTGCGCGTGCGCGTGCGCGAGCGGCGCCAGGTCGGCGCGCATGAGCGCCACCAGCGACGGCAGCGCGGCGCCCGGCGCGCCCCACACGCGCGCCCAGCCCTGCAGCGCCGTCGCGCGGTACGGCGCCACTGCCACGCGCTGCTCGAAGAACTTCTCCATCACCTGCCGCCACGCGACTCAGCGATTACGATCTCTCCGAGTACTGGCAATTCCAGTCACTTTAAGGTTGGCAGCTCGAAGCGCTTATCGCTATCGGCTTCAACATTTGGGCAAATCGGAAGTGTGATCCAATGAAGAGAAGAAGTCTCTTCGAGAACTTCTATCTATAATTAATAATCGACATATTTTTTACAAGATTTTACCTGCACATGCTAACAAAAAAAAAAATAAGGATCTACATGCCTGCAGGTCATCAGCGGACCAGTTGTCCTTGTTGTCGGGCAGCGGCGTGAGCTGGAGATGCAGCGACTGCATGTGCTGCGGGTGCAGCGCCACGCGCGCCGCCAGCCCGCCGGAGTCGCAGCGGAACGTCAGGCTCGTCGCCTCCACCGACACCATTGTCAGCTGACACAAATAATATAGCATATTACAACATCAGTAACATTCATCCAATTTTTAAGTAAGCAGTTTAAGCACGCATTGAATGAAATGAGAATCAACGAAACCTAGGTGCGGGGATCCCGGGCCCCGTGCATCTGACGAGATTTCAATCTGAACGATTGCACTAAATATGCTGTCATCGATCCACTTTGTGACTGACTCGGTAGCGCATTCAGTAGGGACCCTGCCCCATGCGCCAAGAGTTGTGGGTTTGATCCCCACCCAGGACAAACATTCGTGTGATACTTGTGTTTGTTCTGTGTCTGGGTGTTAAAATCCATTATTTAAGTATGTATTTGTAATACCACTGTTGATTCCGATTTCCGTTACACAAGTGCTTAAGCTACTTACCTCGGAGCCAAATCAATGTATCTAATGTTGTCGGATATTTATTTATTTATTATTTACTTTGTCAACAAGTAGTATATCTAGATTACCGATGGGTTTTAAAATAAGAAACCTCAATAGTCAGTTATAATCTTTTATGGTTCAATTCGGGATTGGTAACCTTCTGATCTTGACGTTTGCTACCAAAAGACCTTCGAGGTTATAGCCGACATATATTATCAAATAATATTTAAACGAAATATATTATTGTCAATGACATATTTCGATATTCAACAATTTATTGAACGTATAATAAATAAGTAAATGTATATTTAACCGTAAAGTCAGGTGTCACTCAAAGGTTACTCACGAACTCCTCCTGCTTGCACGAAGCGCTGCAGCGAGCGCTTCATGTAGACGCAGGCGAGGAACCGCTGCAGCGGCGCCAGCGGCGGGCCGGGGCGGCGCGCCGGGCGGCGGGTCGCACGGCGTGCACAGCGTCTCCAGCTTTGCCGGCCGGCAGCGGCGCCCGCCGGCGCGCCCGCCCACGCGCGCCCCCCGCCCGCGCGCGCCCCGCACGTCGCGCTCGTCGCCTGCGGCCCTGCGGCGACAGATTGTAATTACATTTTACAATAATATACCTCACAGAACCGAATAACATATAGGCTGTTTTATCAATGTACCACGCGAGCGAAGCCGCATAAAAATAACATGTAAATGTTAATCATACCTTTGTGATCGAGATGGTGCCTGGGGCGAGGGGTGGTGTCCGGGCGAGGGCCGCGGCAGCGAGGGCGAGCCGGGCCAGGCGGTGAAGGGGTGACGTGGGCGGCGGATGCGGCGACGCGGCCGGCGCGGCCAGCGGCGACGGCGCCAGCGGCGACGCTGGCGACGCCGACACGCCCGGGCCGCCACCGCCGCCCGCGCCGCCGGCGGCGAAGTTAGGTTGAACGACCCGCCACCCATCTGCGATTCGTGATACAGTAATGAGGAAGCGTTTCAGAAACTATCAATCATAAATGAAATAACACTATCGCAACTAAATACGACATGCATTTGTAGTATATTAGTACTTCTTACAGCAAAGCATTTTAGAGATGAATAACAGACATGGATATATTACCTGATGTTGGGCAGGCGAAGCAGGGTGCGGCGTAACTGGCGCCGAGTGCGGCGGTGTGCGGCTGAGGGGGCGTCAACGGTGCGGGGAAGCGCAGGCCGCCTGTAGACATCAACACACATTTTTATGTAAATACACAAGGTCGATTTTCCGAACAACACAGCTACGGACCAAATGATAAAATTAATTTATACTATACATTTTACTAGTAACATAATGTATTCCTATTCATTCATAAAAGGTTCCAAAACATGAATCACTGAATCAGTAAATTATATGCAAATGAATGTAGTTGAAACGTACCTGGCGGCATCGGTGACATTGGAGAAGGCGGATTATCGTCTTCGGCTAGCAGTCTAGAACTTATGCTCTCCTCCACATATCGGGATAAAAATGCCTGCACATATACAAAACTGGCTGTCAATTGAGTGTACTTGAATATAAAAAAACTAAATGTGCTAGCTTAATGCAAACTTAAGTCCTTGTGCAGGCGCAAACTCGTCAACTACCGAACTCCGGTCAAACTTGGAGTAGGAGCCATCGCGGATAGTGACCACTCCGCCACCGCGGATGCCTACCTCCAGCGAGTACGCACCCGCGTATATAATGCGGATCTGAAAAAAAATATCTTACACTATATTGGGTCACTTTGTGCACACAGACCATAATTTATACATATGTACATTATACATAACATCGCGCGCATAATCCCCGAAGGGGTAGACATTTATTATTATTTTTACTGTATAGACGAACACCCCAATTGTCTATATCTTCAAAGCTGAGCATATTTGCTTGTATTTTATACTAATACCACGTTCATCAGCGGGTTTTAAAACGACCTTTTCATTACGTGACCACTTCAGGTCTTCATCAGAATAAACGGCCAACCTATTTCTAGCCTCGATGAATGATGAGTTAGTTGTGACTAACCTTCCGCCACGAGTGCGCTAGCAGCGTGAAGGTGGGCGTAGGCATCTGGGTGCGCACGTGGTGTAGCCCCAGCTGCGGCAGCGTCGGCAGCCGGCTCAGCGCCAGCAGCGGCGCGTATGTCTCGCGCAGCACCACGCCCAGCGACATCAGGTCCTTGTGGCTGAAAAAATAGTGCTGATATTAATTGTGATAAAAACATACATATCGTCACGCCCGTAATCCCCAAAGGGGTAGGCAGAGCTAAAGGGACAGCCAGCCCCCTTAACTACATGTAGCCAAAATATAAAACTGCGTGAAAAAGTAGTGACAAGTGGGCTATCTCGTCTCCTACACAATTACACACCCAACTCGATATGGGTATATCGAGTTGGGTGTATGATTACGAGTATATCGATTAGTCGCCTTTACGACATGCAAGACACAGTTGGCATATTCTTTTTAAGTGCTAGACCTATGGGACGAAAACTCTTAATGGTGATTTTTACTGATAAAATCTAGTGTAATAATGCTGTGGGCGTGGCCACGGTGTACCGCTGCGCCGCGGCGCTCCACTGCAGCACGGCTGCGCCTGAAGCGGCGGGCGGCACTCACCAGTTGATGTAGTGGTCGAGGGTGGTGGTGCAGCAGGTGATGCGCGTTGGCGGCGGGCTGGTGCGCGGGCGTGGCCACGGGTGTACCGCTGCGCCGCGGCGCTGCACTGCAGCACGGCTGCGCCTGTAGCGGCGGCGGCCCTCACCAGTTGATGTAGTGGGTCGAGGTGGTGGTGCAGCAGGTGATGCGCGTTGGCGGCGGGCTGGTGCGCGGG
Organism: Glyphodes perspectalis; assembly: GCA_951394215.1. NCBI lineage: Eukaryota > Metazoa > Arthropoda > Insecta > Lepidoptera > Crambidae > Glyphodes > Glyphodes perspectalis. The sequence continues at coordinate 7,914,869 of OX596201.1, forward strand.
CGTGGCCACGGTGTACCGCTGCGCCGCGGCGCTGCACTGCAGCACGGCTGCGCCTGTAGCGGCGGCGGCACTCACCAGTTGATAGGTGGTGGTGCAGTAGGTGATGCGCGTTGGCGGCGGGGCTGGTGCGCGGGCGTGGCCACGGTGTACCGCTGCGCCGCGGCGCTGCACTGCAGCACGGCTGCGCCTGTAGCGGCGGCGGCACTCACCAGTTGATGTAGTGGTCGAGGTGGTGGTGCAGCAGGTGATGCGCGTTGGCGGCGGGCTGGTGCGCGGGCGTGGCCACGGTGTACCGCTGCGCCGCGGCGCTGCACTGCAGCACGGCTGCGCCTGTAGCGGCGGCGGCACTCACCAGTTGATGTAGTGGTCGAGGTGGTGGTGCAGCAGGTGATGCGCGTTGGCGGCGGGCTGGTGCGCGGGCGTGGCCACGGTGTACCGCTGCGCCGCGGCGCTGCACTGCAGCACGGCTGCGCCTGTAGCGGCGGCGGCACTCACCAGTTGATGTAGTGGTCGAGGTGGTGGTGCAGCAGGTGATGCGCGTTGGCGGCGGGCTGGTGCGCGGGCGTGGCCACGGTGTACCGCTGCGCCGCGGCGCTGCACTGCAGCACGGCTGCGCCTGTATCGGCGGCGGCACTCACCAGTTGATGTAGTGGTCGAGGTGGTGGTGCAGCAGGTGATGCGCGTTGGCGGCGGGCTGGTGCGCGGGCGTGGCCACGGTGTACCGCTGCGCCGCGGCGCTCCACTGCAGCACGGCTGCGCCTGTAGCGGCGGCGGCACTCACCAGTTGATGTAGTGGTCGAGGTGGTGGTGCAGCAGGTGATGCGCGTTGGCGGCGGGCTGGTGCGCGGGCGTTGGCCACGGTGTACCGCTGCGCCGCGGCGCTCCACTGCAGCACGGCGGTCGCGCGCTGCGACGTCCCCGAACCCGATCACCAGCGACCGGTACGTGTACGAACGGATGCATACACCTTGCCACATGGACTCGCGCTCTGCATGCGAAAAACAAACATTAATACCAATTAAAAATGACATAGAAATACAAAGACACGATAGTTATAGAAATTGTACAAGCATGAGTTAACAACATTCTCGATTCACACCTTAATTTTGGGCTTACCACAAAACCTTACAGAAAAGTAGACTGCATGCATACATTTGTTCATTTGCGTTCGTTCGATTATCCAGCGTGCTTTCCAGCACTATATTCTTACATGTGCTATGGTAAATTTGCAAATAAAGCCTACCTTGCGCAGGTCTGCAGCATAAAGTCGTGGAAGTAGCGTGTGCAGGTGGACGATGGCGGCCCAGTCGGCGAGGAACGCGTCCGCCGTGCGGCCCGCATCCGTGCCCAGCTCGTACTGTAGGTACACGCAGCGTCTTTCGCCTATGCATAGAAACGCAAAAATACGTATTAGGTTATTCTAAGACCGGAGATGAGATGAGCTAAACGACTATCAGTATTCTTAATTATAATTCTCCATTGTGTAATTGCGCATGAGAAATATCGTTCGATCTGATCATTCATCGGATGTTTTTTATGGATCACCATATTTATAAAAAATGCACTAATCACATAAAAAATAGAGATCAGTCCAGCCTCACGTATCGACTACTACCTATCTCATAACTTCGGCTAGTAGTTGTACCTGGTGTGTTACGTACCCTGCTCCTTGGGGGTTAGGCGTGCGCACGGGCGAGCCGTGGGAAGACGATCTCGGCGGTCCAGACGCGCGCCTGGTTCTTGGTGGTGAGGCGCACGTGGTGGCGGCCAGCAGGCGGTCGCGCAGCGCGCCGGCGGCGGCCGCGCTGGCGTCGTCGGGCCGCGGGCAGCGCCACGATGCGCATGCCCAGCGCCGACCCCGCACCACTCCGGCTGCACGCCGCCGTGCGTCACCCCGCGCGCCGCGAGCTTATATATACAAAAAATACATTTTCCATCTAAGCAGACAAAAAAAGCCTCCAGTACATTTTAAGACTGAAAATACATATGTATATTTTATTTATAACATCACGCCCCTAATCCGCGGCGAAGGGATAGGCAGAGTTAAAGCGGCAGCAAGCCCCTATACATTCAGTCAAAAATAAAAACTGGGCTGGGCTACGTATGTGATACTGATACCCCCAAAACCCAATATACCATTAGTCGCCTTTTACGACTTGCAAGACAGGAAGACCTTTTTGAGTCCCAGACCAACATGGGACAATATTTAATTATTTATTTGTTAAAATGAACCCTAACCTTATATTTTAGATTTGTACGATGAAAATGTAGATTTTTCAATAAAATTAAAGTCAAATGTATAGTCATAATCCAGTGTATAGGTACTACAGTGCGTACACAATTATGTTTTCGAAAACCATGGATTTCGAGGCCATTAAAATCAATAATATTCAGCCTGTTTAATATTAATAAGTCCAGAAGTGGATAAAGCGGATAATAATACGATACAATAGAAGTTACCTCCTGCGCGAGGTTGACGAAGGGCACGCGCTCGTCGGCGGCGGCCACGACGTGCGCCAGCTCGGGCAGGAAGTAGGCGGGCTGGCGCACGCGCACGGCGCGCACGTGCCCGCCCGACAGCTTGCGCTTGCCCGCCTGCATGCCTGGGGCCAGCACGCGCACACATAACACGCGCGCTACGGACACATTTGCTCGATCTCCGAGCGCAACAATGCATAGATCGGGCAAATGTGTCCGTTTGCGCGCTTACTGATGGGTGAAGTTTATATTGGAGATAAAAAGTGTTTTAAGTGCGTTTTATTATATTTTCGCTAAGTTCGCCATATGAGCATTCCTTATATCATTATCATATCCGATATAGTATTATTTAATTATCTAGAACATCATCATAATTTTTCATGCATTAAGTTCCGTACTTAGATGGGATCCTCCTGGAATAATAAACTATGGAAATTTGCAGCCACAACAACGACACGTCGAGTGTTAGTAAGCACGTTGAGTCACTGACGATGTCCCTGAATAAACAATGTTTTTCAAAAAAACAATTTTAAATACTTATTTTATGTTGTTATGAAACCAAAAAAATTTTTTTACTTTAAAATTGGTGAGTCAAATTCACATTAACTGTGATCAAACAAGTGTCCTTCACAAAATTAAATACAATAAGTACTTATCAAAACCATTGGTTACCGGGGTGTATCAAGGGGCGTGAAGGGCCCGTGCGTGAGGGTGAACGTGTCCCAGCTCGACCAGCGAGTGGATCTTGAAGAACGCGCGCGCCACGCTCGCCGGACCGCCGCCCACCACGGCCGCCGCGGAGCCCTGCATTGACAAACAAAACATAGTTTAATGATACCTAAAGGGCCAATGACACTCTTACTATCACCAACTAAGTCCAAAGTAGGAACCAATTTAAGAAGGTGGGCATAAGGTAACATGAATATTATAAAACCGAGTCGGTTGGACTCCCAGGCTCCTCGTATATAATAACCTTGCCGGTGAATTAAGATGGTGGTGGGCGCTGTATACGGGTGCAGCTTTCACGCCTTTATTTCGTATGCCATTGGCAACGGTGTTGCGATTCACCACAGCACTTGAGCTTAGGCCTAGCCTATTACGCGCATACTGCGTCAAAGGACCTGTTAGATTAATTCGCTCCAAAATAAGCATTAACTAAGTTATATAACCCCCTGCAAGGCGTATATAGCATCTTCTATGACGCTGTATATGACAACAAAAGATATTATGATCGACAACATAGTTGAGTGGTGGCAGACCTCGTCCTCGCACTCGTCGGGCGTGCAGCGGCGCGCGCCGGCCAGGTGGAAGGAGAGCGCGACGGAGCACGCGCTGCCGCTGTTGGCGCTGTTGCTCGTCGTGGCCGTGCTGCCCGCCGCCACCTCCTTCATCTCCACTATCTGTTGACGACCACAACTCGTATTGCCAAGGCCACTGGTGTAACAAGGGCTAAATTATATCATAATTCATGCGACTTAAGCCACAAACATAAGCTTATCCACTTTATAAACATTACATATTATTAATTTATTAATTTTCTATAATAAAAAAAATATGAATAACAAATTCATATACCCGATACATTTTTTTGTATTATTATTAATAACTATAGTCCAGATATATTTTTTGTAAAAATATATCTGGACTATAGTTATTAATTGACCTAAAATAATAGAAGTGATTATATTTAAACACTAAAAACAATAAAATAGCAGAGTTAGATAAAGTCTACCTACCTATCAGAATTTTTATTTATTCTGAGGATTTATATAAGTGAAGTTTAGTAAGTTAGTTATATAAAGGTCAGTTTATTTAAGTTTATTTATATAACCAGTTTCAATTTATGGACTCGTTAAGTTAGATAGCCTATCAGGCCTTTTTTCTGTAAAGTCATAAGTAGTTCTCAGATGAAAGTTTGGCGCTTACCAGTATGTGATCAGTGTGTCGATGCAGCGTGACGTAAAGGCGGTCGGGCGACAGCTTGTTGAGCGGGTGGTCGGGCCCGTGCAGGAACGGCAGGTGCTCGCACACGCTCGCCGGCAGGTGCTGCAGCGTCTTCTCGCAGCGACGCGCCACCAGCCAGAATCTGTACGACACACATGCACGTTCAAGTTCAATATCGCCGACTACATTGATTCAGATAATATCTGAATCAATTCAGATATTTCTAGTAGTCATTCGTCATTCATTCAGCGAAAGTTACCTTTTGTGATAGTTATGTACGTGAACGTCAGAATGGCGGGTGTACTTCTCAGATTAGCCTAAAAATATTGCCGATATTTGGTACCTTCTGTGTACTTTTACGTACCTCTCCTGAAAATCTGTGTACCTACGTCCATACAAAAATATTTTGAATATTAGGTACACCGCCATCGTGACGTCAGAACCGCGGGTGTAACTGTAAACCCATACATGTAAATTAATAACTGTTTGTACTCATTTGCGCAATGGCACAGACTCCTCTAATACAAGCGCTTGAGAGCTTTTAACTTTGGTATCAGATCGATGATAATGTTGTCTAATATTTGTTTATTATATTTGTTATGTTAACTCGACCAAGCGTTTTTCTTATTTTGACAATATAAATTTCTATGGAAATACCTCTGACAAAGTTAGTACAATATTTTTGAAGATCAAAAGAATAGGAAAGCGTTAGTTACCTGAGCTGAGTAAGCAGAGCTTTAATCTGCGGCAGGTCGGCGGCGGCGAGCGCATTGGCCAGGTCGGGCATGCGCGGCGAGGCGGGGTAGGCCGGGACGCGCGCGCGCAGGCGGCCGCCGTGCGCGCCCACGCACACCAGCAGCTGCTCCGCGCGCAGGCACGGGAACACCACCGAGCACGCCAGCACGCACGGCCAGCCGCCCACCGTGCACTCCACCTGACAGACCATAACGAATTGATGAGACACACATCAATGAGACATGCTGAGGTTAGCCAGCTCCTTTCCGACAAAAATAAAATTGTATTGGGTAATTGTATAGGGTAAATAATGATAAGTGGCTAGCAAGCAATACACGATCACAAAACAGATACCTAATATACCTGTATAAAGTACAATGTTCAGGTAACGCAACGCAGCAATATTCAGTACATAAAAACGTGATTGTTACGATGCATTAGTTAGTTCCGACTCAGTTTTGACCTAATTTTGATTAATTAAGTAAACACACAGTTATTTTCACGAATAAAACATCTAGTTTATCAAGTTTTTCTTCTATCAAGATACCCATCAAAACATATCTGTTCTCAAGCCGAACAATACCGTTAGTTGTCTTTTGCGACAAAGGTAAAAAATATACCTAGTTAGCACAATATTGTTTTGATGGAAAATTAAATGAGAAAGATCTCATAATATGTTTTTATTATAGATGCATGACTCCTGAAATATTTTAGATTATTGGTATGACATCAGCCCCTTTTGTAATGGTATGGCTAAATAGAAGTAACTCTGTGCATTAAAGCTAAGACATGTTTCTGGGTCATCATCTACAACCCTGAAACACTTACACAAAAAGAAGGCCACAATATATCATTTAGCACAGTATGTGGGTTTTAAATAAGCTGTGAACGAATGTGGTATGCTCACATGTTACTCATCATAGGTACGATGATCATTCAAAATTCAAAATTGAAAATGTCTTTATTTATGTAGGCCCTAAAAAAAAGCGTTTATACATCGTCAATTTTACAAAAATCTTTAGAGCAATGTGAATCTACCACCGGTTCGGAATGCTGATTCTACCGAGAAGAAACCGGCAATAAATCGTAACAAGTCATGGGACGACTCACCCCCAGCTCGTTGAGCAGCACCTTGAGGTCGGCGAGGCGCTGGCGCGAGCGCACGTGCACGGTGTGCGCCAGCAGGCGCTCCATGGACGGCGCGTGCGGCGTGAGCGCGGCGCACACGCGCTCGCCGCCCGCCAGCGCCGGCACGTGCCACACGCACAGCGACGAGCCCTCCGCGCCCACGATCAGCCGGTACCCCAGCTCGCAACCCAGCTCTCTGTATACCACTAATTCCATATAGGCCTACGATCGGATACAACTGAGTATGGAATGTGGTACATGTAGCATAATATACATGATCATGATCACCACGATTTATTGTAAGTATGTATGCAGTTTATGTACTTACTTTATAAACATAAATCTAGTAGTGTAAGTACTCATGCACTGATGCAAAATTCATATACCTTAATATATTATTTCTGGTGATAATAATGCAATCCGGAAACATAGAAAATCATAAATACTTAAGTAAAAAACAGTCCTCACCTCCAGTAGGAAACCTGCAGCTTCTGTCCAGGAATATATCGATCGACTTGCAGGTGCTTCGCAAGCCGATCCCGACACAATCGCAAAGTTTGTGTGTATAGCAGTTCCAATGATAAGGAACGGCAGAAAAATCGTAGCGCTGTTAGCGCGCCGCCCAAGCCGGCCGCGGCGAGGCGCGCCTGCGCTACCACGCGCAGCCAGTTCAGCTGCGAAGTGTGAACCAGAGGCTTGCCTTCTGCGAAGTTATGATAATGATAAAATTTACATGAATTATCCGAGTTAGATAAATAATGATATAGGATAAATAGTGCTAATAATTTACCTCCTGTTTCATTATCTTGAATAAGAATAGCTACGTCTAGCAAGCGCCAAGGCAGATTGGGTGCATCACCCATTACAGTTAATGACACACTAAATTCTTGGCCAACTGAAAATGTAGCTCTGCCATTCTCCACCTAAAGCAAAGACAAGAACATGTTTTAATGTAATTCCAAATCTATACTTATAATAAATCTGTAGAGGTCAATTCTGTACATGAAATATATTTTCAAAATAACTATCAGGGGGTGATTGGTGATCGATACTGATGCCAAAAATGCAATCAGTAAAATTTTTGTCTGCCTGTCTGTATGTTCCTTATAGAAACAAAAACTACTCGACGGATTTTAACGAAAGTTGGTACAATTATTCTTCATACTCAGGCAGGTTATAGTATACTTTTCATCACGCTACAATCAATAGGAGCAGAGTAGTGAAGGGAAATGTTGGGAAAATGGGAGAAGTTACTCCATTTTTTAAGCTACCGTCGCATGTGCAGTCTTAATGGTTAAAGTTACATAGAAATCATGTATGACGAAAACAGTCTTTATAATATTAACTATAAACGTGGGTGACACCGCTGGCACAGCTAGTATTAAATAAAAGAACAAAATTTTTTTCGTACCTTTACTATAACCCCAAAGTCACAACCACAACTGGTATTGCTACAAGCTTATCAGCTTGTAGCATGACTATGTCTTTTTTTGTATGTAATTCATTCATCCTACATAAAGGTGCAGTCTAACTTTCAGGACTCCATAATTATATTTTCGAAATCTAATGAATATATCTTAAAACTGATTGCATAGATAGAAAGTATGAAGTATACTAAAAAGGGTATTAGCCTTAAAAAAAATATTATACATATTTTTTGCTCTATCTGATACTCGAAAAATTACAAAGATCTTCAATGATCCGAAATTTAGCACTTTACGTCACTTGGATGGTAAAATTTTACACACCCATTGACATCACGCGGTATTTTCATGCGCTGTATCTTCATCATTTGTTGAACAAAAGAAAAAATATGTATGCTATATTTTTTTGTTATCTTAACAGTGGAATATAAATTTTTTTTGAGGAAAATAGCCTATTAAGTAAAATTTAACATACCTTTAGATTGCGAACATCACTTGGCAAAGAAGCTGTGGTCAGTCTTTGTCGCACCACATGTGCGAGTGCCCTCAGAGTTGTGCGCCGTTCAGCAGGCGTCAGTGGAGGTGGCGGCACCAGCCGTTCACGGATCACAGCAGGCAAACGGCTATAGGTGCCTAATGTCAGTACTTCCACTGCAGCCGCCATGTGAAAAGTTGGCAAACTAGAAATATAATTATGACAAAACCAACCTTTATTAAAATAACACTTGGTTGTACAACGTAAATTAATTAAGTATAATATGGTTTAAATGACACAATACATTGTTGTCAAATAGAACATGTGTATTAACTCCTCTTAATTATAAGAGCAATTCAAATATACAGATACTGTTTAGAAGGGTTTAAAGTTTTGTTCTGATTTTCAGCATAACAGGCATTGATATAACATTTAACATTGTTATTTATTTATTTATTTATTTATATATAACATCACCCCCTAACATAGCAGTCATATAACATTTAGATGTATTAAATATTAATAATGATCTTATGTCTTACTGACCTTACAATGCTACTCATTTAATGTAAGATAGATTTGAATTTGTTATAGTTACCGTGCATGCACAAGTGTCTCTCGTGCTACCCGCGCTAGAACGTCGGCAGTCTCAACAAATAACAGGGCCTGCTTATCTAAGAAAGCCATAATATGAGCCGAGCGATCCACTTTTGTAGCACTGCTTGCCCACTTCACAAGGGCCAAAAGTCGCACAAATAGCTGGCGTGTGCGAGCACTGAACTTGTATATTTCAATTTTGCGCTCCATATCAGTTTTTCGTGGCAACCTAAAGACATAAAAGATATCTTTAGTAATATATTTTTACATGGTTTAGCTCAAGTAATTAAACGTCTATATACTTACAATTCTGCCAAGACAGTAAGCTCATCATAGGTTCTTTGCACTATGAAATCTATAAGTAATGCTAAGGATATTGAACCACCTCGAGCTCCACCGCCTTCCGCTCCTTGGTTACATCCTTCTATTGCAACTGGCACCATGGTTGCAACTTTTACTCAGGCGTTCTACAGAATAAACAGTTTTAAGAAAGAACGTTGTTGTTTACATCTTATTGGATATGCACGTGATTATAGAATATTTACAAATACACGATCAGACAAACAAAATGAGAGGGACGAATTTTCATGCGAGATTAAATTTACAGTTTTACAGACGACGCAACACAGACGAGTAATGTAAAACAAGTCAACAACGCCACAGACGAGTAATGTCAAGTGTCAATGCGAGTGAGAAACCCAAACGTCATTGTCAAAGTCAAAATATTATTTTATTTTGAATAAGTACTTGGAGTAAAAGGTTTTAGCCAGTGGTGGGCTATTATAAATATTTGTATAGCCAAACAACGTACCATTATCATACGATGGTATGAAAGATCTTAAAATAAATATATATAATTTTAAATATTAATTAACAGTAGTTTTACGTACGTAATGTTACTAACCCCAAATTAGTTGTAAAATTACTCAAAACTGAATAAATGAATTGAATTAAATAGTCGGATGTTAATACTTAAAAAAAACCCAACAAATATGTAGTGGATTCTAAGTCCTTTCCTTGGATTCTCTAAATTTTTGCTCACATGGATTCCTCACTTTAGTGTAAAAAAAAATCAAATGACAACATTACATTTGACATCCATTATCTGTCACTTTGTCAGGACAGGAGGATGGATGTAGTTTGGATGTAGTTTGAGTTTGGCGACTGATTGTGTTTGTTCATTCATGGTTCTTAGAATTATTTTAGGTCGAAACTCGGTGAAAGTGTTTTAAAAAACATTTAACCAAAGAAAATCTTGCAGCCAGTTGAGGGAGTAATACTATAAAGTAATTAAAAGTTTATTATTTCGTCAGCCGTCATTGGTTATGGAGTAAATGAACATTTATTTCCAAGTTCGAAGAATATATTATAAAGTTAGTGCCGTGTATAGTGTGTGTAAGCCGAGTTGCAGCTACCGTCTAAATCAGATCGCAAGAATGGGCCTATTGTCTGAAGGTAGCCCGCTCTCCTGGGAGGAGACGAAGGCGCTTGCTGAGCATGTTCGGCAGCACGGTATCGAGCAGTTTATCAACTTGTACAGCAAATTGCGCGACCGCACCGGAGACGTACTCAAGTGGGGTGATGAGGCATGTACATTCGTTTTATAATTTAATACTAATTGTGACAAAAACTTACTGTTACAATTGTTTACTTTTAATAGAATTAAATTAACTGTGAATGTGGTGCATTCTATGATTTTTTTTTTTTATGTATTGCATTTAATTAAAGACATGCCTACCAATTTCTAATCTGCCTACATTTTTTTCTGAATTATATTATTACTTTTTTTTTAGGTGGAGTACATAATTGTAAAATTTGATGATGAGAATCAGAGGGCTACAGTTAGTCTAAGGGCAGATGAGTTGCTGCCAGTATTACAGGAAAAGGAAATGGAAAACCCACAAAGTAAGTTTTGTTGTTATTGGAACATATTTCAATTAGATTTTTTTCCTATTAGGGTACCTACTTGACTTTTTTAGATATTTATAACTTTGCTATAATTTTATTACTTTGGTTCTACAATCAGTAATTGGCCCAATTTCTATATAAACTTGGAATATTTTGTATTTCAAATAAATCAAATCAAATATCCCATAAACAGAAAATATTATGAAAATGGGTTGGAAAGATATTCTTGAATACTATTATCACCTATGCATGTTTTTAAGTTTACCACTTATGAGTATAATAAAGAAAGTCAAGTATATTTGATAGTATTCTATCCTACAGTACTATGTTGCCAGCCATAACTAAATCAATGTAAAACTGTTAAATGTAAATAGTCTAGCCCAGCCAGCTTGAGCAACTAATAATATACACATTGACCTTGATTCACATAGTGACTATGACTAAGCACTTTTGATCCTCATTATTTATTTTATATCTGTCTACTTCTATTAGGTATGATTCATTTGAGTGCTAAAAACCTTATCATGCACAATATGTAACATGTGGAGTCTAAACAACCTGCTTTTTTGAACTTTTTACTTTATAACCATCCATTTATATATCATTTACACAGATTCTGTGTAAATGTTATATGAATAAATAAATCATAATTTTCAACAACCTTCTCTTGCCCAGTGCAATAAATAAAGTGTGTGAAAATAATAATATCAAAATTAGATAGAAGCAACAACAAATTAAGAAAATACCTGGAAAATGCATTAATATTGAAAGGATTTCGTATTTATAATAAAATGCACCAGACATCTTTATTTTTTATTTTTTATTATATGTAAATGTAAAGTAAATAGTAACAAACAGATATAATAATTACAATAGGACCTTATTCATAAATAAAAAATGAATATACTTAGCATACATCTCTTTAACAATTATTATAAATATCTGCTAAAGAAAGGATGATTGGTTGATGATGACTCTTGGAAACAACAATCAGTATATTAACTGAATTAAATAATAGTAAAAATATTTTTCATGTTCATATTGAATAATGAAAACTTTGTAGTAATACTAGCTAGTATTACTTCATCTGCCCATGGCTTAGCTCGAGTGGTACATCAATAAAACATAGCGTTATTCGGGTGTATCATATGAGCTATATTATTCTAAAGTTTCCTTAAAATCCATTCATTTGTTTTTGTGTGAAAAAGAAACAAACATACAGGCATCTATCCATACAAACTTTCGCATATACAATATTATGGTATTGCTTGTATTGGATTATGGAATGAACAAAATGCTTTTTGTTTCTGACAATCATTACATCTGACACAATATCAGTGGTATGTACATAATTATATTTAAACCAATGCAACAGGCTATTTGACAAAAAAAAAATGTAAGGCCCATTATTGAGATAACAAAAAAATATGTCATATTTTTTGATAATCTAACTTACAGACTATAAACAATTTTGAAGTATACTAGCCTATTGGATAAGTTGATCAAATATTTAAGTAAGTTTAAGTTGATTATAAATATGTCTTATAAACCGTAAAATAGATTTCGCATAATAGAACATCCATTATGTATAATAATAGGTGTTCTATTATTTTGTCCCACATAAGTCTGGGACTTAAGAATTATGTGCCGACTGTGGTTCTTGCCTAGCATGTCGTAAAAGACGACAAGTTGTACAATATATCGGGTTTCGGGTATGTGATTGTGAAGGCGACAAGCTAGCCACATGTCACTACTTTTTCACAATTTTCTATCTAATCCAGCCCAGTTTTGTTTTCGGCTGAATGTGGTTAAAGGGGCCTGCTGCTCCTTTGACCTTGCCTACCCCTTCGGAGATTATGGGCGTGATGTTATGTATCGTACCACTGTTGATTCTGATATCCATCTGGAGGCGGCGGAGACGTGTGCAATGTGAATGGCGGTGCCCCCGCACCCACCACCCGCGTGTCTCTGCTAGGAGGGGCGAGGCTAAGATATTGGCGTCTCGTTCGCCCCCTCCTACGCCTGCGGTGCGGAGGCGCGAGAGGATCGTCCTCCCGGCCCCGCTCTGCCGCCTCCTTTAGTGAGATAATATTCAAACAGAAAGAAGCAGTCGCCGCCCAGGCTCTCTCGCTCCCAAGCATAGCCTCCACGACGCTAGGGAGCGAGTGATTCGGTCCAGCAACCGCGGCCAACTCGATCCTTGGGGTGGACCACGACGGGCACTCAGTCAGACTGTGCTCCGCCGTATCGGTCGCTGCGCAGCAACTGTGGCACATTGGCGACTCCTCCCTACCGATACGGTGTAGGAAGGAACCAAAACACCCGTGTCCCGTCAAAATTTGGACCATTTGGTAAGATAAAAACCCGTGCTTTCGTTCAAGCCAGCGAAAAAGTACTGACCCCAGCACGTCCAAACAACGTCGACCCCAACAGGGCTTTGAGAGGGATTCCGCCCAGGTTCGCAGCATGACCTCTCGCGCCTCCTTGCGGATCGCGTCTCTTACTGTGGTGGAAGGACGTTCGCCTAAGGCCCTCTGATCGGCCACCCAGCCATAAACGGTGGCCTGTATCCTCGCCTCTAAATCCCACGGAGGGGTGCCGGTCAGAACGCATGCTACATCTGTGCTCACAGTGTTGTATGAGCGTGCCCCCCCTTTGTGCGATGGCCCTTTAGGCCCAACGATGCAGTTTTGCGTTCTCCCGTCTGTTAGGGAGTCCGCTTATATTGAGGCCCTATAAAGGGCAACACTTTTTAAAATGCCGGCGTAAAGTTGCCGGCAATGTGTCCTTGGTCCCCCTAAATTGGGCAGCAGCCACGAAAATGAATTGGCTGCTTTCAGCAAGTGCGGTGACAGGCGAAAATGTGCGCCGAACTGCCACCGGACAATTTTTCCATCTAACCCAGTCCAGTTTAATTTTTGGCTGATTGAGGTTAAAAGGGCTGTCCCTTACCCTAGGGGATTATTAGCGTCCCCCCCGCCGGGGTCCTCGGTTTGTCGTACCGGGGGGGGCTTAGTAGGCAGCCCTGACATGACAGGGCTGAAGCGAAGAAGGACCCCGAGGTGAGCCGCAACTGCACGACTTGCTACCGGGCAGTTGCGGCGGTCCGGCTGTAGCCCACTGCGGCCGGACCAGGGTTGCCGAGGAAGAGGAGGAGCTGAGTGTTGTCGTTGCTCGCCTCCCTATCCTCGGCAACCCGACAGGGGCGCGCTGGGTCGCGTCGTGGTGGGTCGCAGAGGGATCGAGCGTCTCGACGCTCTCCCTTTGCGACGACAGGGCTCTGCCCTCAATTTGGGTCGCCGGGCGGAAGGCGGCCCCTTTGGCGAGACGCTCTCCGCGTGCCCCTCTGGCTTAGCAGAGCGCACAGCGTGAGAGTGGGCCCACGACGCCGGTCATGGGGACGATCGGCGTCTGAATCCTGGGCGGAGTGGTTGAGACATGCTGGGTGGCCTGGCATGTCTCGACGCGCGCGCGTGCTCGGTGCTGTGCATCCGACGACTGTTGTCGTGGGCTGCACAGCATCGACCACCGCCGCGCGAGGTGGGCCGCGTAGCGCGGCACGCGCATCACCGGAGGAGCTGTCGTATAGTCCCGACAGTGGGGATACAGGCTCCTCCGGGACTGCGCCGCTGGAGGCCACGTTGGGGTTTTAGTCGGTTCGAGTCCGACACACCGCCCTCTTCTTCCCCGAGTAGAGGGTGACGACTCGTGGGAGTTTCCCCAACTAAAAAAAAAAAAAAAAAATTATGTTATGTGTTAATCATACCAAAAAGATATACATCCAAAATGACGCCAAGACAATACACTGTTAAATGACTCACACAGTGAAAAAGTGACCAGATCTCATGTAGAGCTAAGCTTGTTACTTTACACGCCCTTTTTTTTCTATTGGTGAAACTCCCACGATCCATCATCCTCTGCTCGGGGAAACAGAGGGCGGTGTGTCGGACTCGAACCGACTAAAACCCCAACGTGGCCTCCCGCGGCATAGTTCCGGAGGAGCCGGTATACCCACTGCTGGGACTGCGACAGCTTCTTTGCCGCCCTGCGCACGGAGCTGCGGCCGTGCCGCGACTTGCTGGCAAGGCAAGACTCCAGTCACGGCTCACCGCGGCGTCCCTCTTGGCTTCAGCCTTGGATGGTCCAGGGTTTACTAAGCCCCGGTACGATAAAACGAGGACCCCGGTGGGGGGGAACTCTACACGCCCTAACTCTTTAAGTTAGAGCTTAAAGAGCCCTTTGACTTGAAGAGATCCGGGCGTAATTTTTTGTTTTTCCAATTTTTTTTTGGATTAAGTAGTATCTTACTGCTTCTTGTAGTCCCCTTTGGGGATTGTGGGCGTGGTACATATTAGAAATAAATACATTATAGTATTACCATTAGATTTAATCTTGTGGGTTTCAAAATATTGATTCTTTAAATTTATTTTGGACCATGCTACAAGAAAAGGTTATCACAAGGCGCTAAGCAAACCATGAATACTGTTGGGGCCAAGGCACGAAGTTTATCGGTATTGATTTTATCAAAATGAAAATACATATAATATAATAGTCATAGTTACTAGTAATGTACAAGCCTCGAGGCGTCAAGTTTATTTTTGAAGCCTCAAGGCGGAATGGCAAGACTCAGTGAGCTCGGGAGGCTCGAAGTCCCGAGCCTAGCCGAGCCGCGAACTCTTTAAGCCATGCCTCGAGCTTTCAAAGGAGTTCGAGCCTTCAAAAGAGCTTAAAACCTATCAAAAGAGCTCGAGCCTTCAAAAGAGCTCGAGCCTTCAAACGAACTCGAGCCTCCAAAAGAGCTCGAACCTTCAAAAGAACTCGAGCCTTCAAAAGAGCTCGAGAATTCAAAAGAGCCGTAAAACAAGGTCAATTCTTAAAATGAACGCAAGCCTTCGAATAAAAGCTCAAGTTTATGTTGATGATTTTAATATCTCCGTAACTAAGTAATAAATTAAGTGGTTGCTTTCACGATAAAAGAATATGAAGTATTTTGTATTTTTTAATTGATAAATATTTTTTTTATACAAGATTTTTTTATGAATGCGGATGGGTAGTTTTTATATGATTCAGTATCGTTAATAGATATATATTTACACTAAAAAATTTGAAATTAAAAAAGATTTATTCATTTATACGAGTAAAGTGCACCGTGAACGCTTAATCGATTGTGCTTTGCCTTTTATTTTCATCATTAAAACTAGAGCGCAGAATAAGACTAGTGCGCTAAAAAAGGCTCGAACCCTGTAAATGCTTCGAGATCGATCGAGTGCTCAAAAGGCCTTGAGCCTTCAAAAGAACTCGAGCCTTTAAAAGAGCTCGAGCCTGCAAAAGAGCTCGAGCCTTCCAAAGTGATCGAGCCTTCAAAAAGGGCTCGAGTCTTCAAAAAAGCTCGAGCTCTGAAAAAAGCTCCCGAGTCGTCGAGCGCCATACAAACGAGGCGAGCCCTGTAAACGACACCGAGCTCTAGGAAAAAGGACTCGGACGCCTCGAGTCTTGTACATCACTAATAGTTACGCCATTAACTTTAACAAGTTGCCATATGGAATGAATGCAAATGCAATTCATGAAAAGCATTTAACGTAACATGATTTATAACCCATGGTTCGAAGCCGTGGCATTGTTATATGTATGAATACTTTAATAAACAAAACGTATGTAGATATATTAATGGCATGCAGAAAAGTTAAGTGAATTAAATTGTTAGTTAAAAAAGTCATAATAAAAATAATAGGTATCTATTTTTATTAATTTAGTAATAGGTAAATGAAAAAAATATACCTATTTGTTCTGTATTAACAATAAAGTTAATTACAATTACAAACATCAAATCTCTATCAAACATTTGATGTAATAAATTATGGAAATTTGTACATAGTGCCAAGTCTACACTGAACTTTGGTTTGTTATCATTTTTTTATCATTACACTCTTATTATCAAACAAAGTTTAGACTAACCTGCTAGTCCTTGAGTTAGCGTCCGGACAATCTCGAAAAAAAATCTTATTCCTATATTATTACATTATTGGAAATATAAAACTTTATGAGTTCAATATGTTTAAATCATAAATCACATCATAAATTTAGTTTTAGGTAAATAGACAGATTAAGTTGGCAAGTGCGATAAATTCCAATGATCTAGATGGCGGATTGTAGTCCTTTACAGTGGCGTAACTATAGGCTGTTGTATAGGAGTGGCAAAATGCCCCGCCTGTACGAGTGTATAATATATGTAGCGCGATGATTAAGTCATAACAAAACTAATTGGAAAGAGCATATAATAATGATAGCATGTGGCGTATACTCATTAAACTGAAATAGATAGGGTTAAATAGGGATCAAGGACATCCATTTTCATTAAACGGGGCGTTATTTTTTTAATAAAGTTTCAATAGAGCAATGTAAATTACCTACTATACCTGGTCAAATCATAATTACTGTAAATTATTCTATTTTCGTAACAGTATGAAATAAAATATGATATCAGTATTTTGTAACTGGTAAGACTAGTTTCTTTTTATTAAAAAAAAACACTATAGGTACTTTAAGTTTTATTTCCAAGTGAGATAAGGACATTGTCGCAAAAAGCAGCTTCAATGTTAGCTGTCATGGTCGTAATCATATTTGTTAAACAAACGAAACCGTGTAATTCGGCCAAGTATAAGGAAATCTCACGTTGCACGTTGTTTAAACTGCACTACTACCGTTCGACGTTCATACTAATATTTGTGGATTATGTAGATTACGTCTTATCAATATTATTAAAAGAATCGTATGCGCTCATGTATTAAGATAAGACATATAGAAGCTCAGATTATAATATGTCTCCCTCTGAATACATTTATAGATTTAGTAGGTATGATGCGATTTTGCAGTGGTTTAGCGTTGCGCGATACCGAGGTATCGTATTAACGAGGTGCCCTCGGCGGGGGCACCTTACATAAAGGCGTAGAGGTACATATACATCCCAGGGGTTTAGTCGATATACCTCGCTCACTACCACCTTGGGTGGAGCAGAGTCACAGGACTCTGCTTCAGCTCTACGGATGTGTCGGGATGTGTCGGACTCCCGGGGCCCTCTAGATGATAGCATCTAGAGGGCCCCGGGAGTCCGACACATCCCGCTGATTCCCCCCGGTCTCAGCGGGGCGGTGCGTAATGCATTCCCTTGTGGAAACAAAAAAAAAAGTATGATACGATATCTAAGTTCCTTTATTTGAAAAGTTTCGTGTATTACTTGTGAGCTTGATCTATTAAATTACAAAATTAATAAAAATAATTACATTTTATTGAAAGGAGTAGAAAATGCATGCAACCATGATCCAAAAAAAATGGTCTGGTTACCCTATCTTAGGGTTACGAAGGTCAGATCGGCAGTCGCTTCAATGTAATTACCAGACTTGCTAAATCCTGGATCATGGTGTAAGCGGACCCCGTCCAAGCACGGGACATAACGCTAGGAAGATGAAAGGAGTAGAAAATTATGGATGCCATTTCATAATTAGATTGCGATCAGTTAGGTAGGTACCGTGTTGGAGTATTGATTGTATCTACTGTGAATGTCGGTAAATTGTATTTTTATAGCTGTGAAGTCATTATGGCGACCCGAGTATGGTGCTTACATGGTGGAGGGCACCCCGGGGAAGCCGTACGGTGGGCTCCTGGCTCACTTCAACATCGTGGAGGCGAACATGCAGTACCGTAGAGCTGAAGCTAGCACCTTGCTCAAAGACGGCGAAGTTATTATGAGCATCACAAATTTTCCAAGGTAGATTGATAGAGAGGTGCTTAATTATATTTTTATATAATGTACCTATTAATTTAAGCTCATAATCGTAACTTTATGGTAACCATAACCAGAACTAGATATGATCTGTCGAATTTACATCAATATCAGAGACTATATGTCCCTCTACTTCATCATAATCTTGCCCTTTGTCTCGCTCTATTTTATAAGGTACATTAGGACCAGTTTACGATTAACAGCATTTCAGCAAGTTGAAATAACATTTCTTTTAGGTTAGGATGTCCAAACTTCACAAGTCCACCATATCCACCTACACCCGATAGAGGAGTCACAAGGTCTCTTTATTTTCCGGACGAAGGCATATTTCCCGGTCACCCACGTTTCAAAACCCTAACTTCGAATATTCGGCAAAGAAGAGGGGAAAAAGTAGCAATAAATATACCAGGTAAGTACCTAATGTTATAATTGGTTCTAATGTCCATTTACTAGGGAAATATTACGTGCTGCACCTTTGACTCTGCCTACCCCTTCGGGGATTATCGGTGTGATGTTATGTATGTATGTATATTACGTGTTAATCAATTTTACATGGAAATTTCATAGGCGCAAGTCCAACGTCTGGGACTGAAAAAGAATGTACCTACGAACTTTGTTCCATGTGCCTAGTTATATCGTTAAATGCGACTATGGTATACTAGATATTGGGTATAAGGTTATCTTGACGACTAGCTAACTTAATTTTTACATAATTTTCACATAATATCTCATTTAATTTATTTTTTGGATAAATGTGGTTTGAGGAGGAGCTTGTTGTTCATTCGACTCTTCTTACCGCTTTCGAGGATTGCGGGCGTAATGGTATATATGAAAGTATGTTCAATATGAGTACTAAATAAACCGATGAATAACTACTTCCATAAAACTTATTTTTAGAAAGGAAGAGGACATTATAATTTAGACTATATTGTTTACTAGCTGTGCCAGCGGTGTCACCCGCGTTTATGGTTAATATTATAAAGACTATTTCCGTCATACATGATTTCTATGTAACTTTAACCATTAAGGCTGCACACGCGACGGAAGCTTAAAAAATGGAGTAACTTCTCCCGTTTTCCCAACATTTCCCTTCACTACTCTGCTCCTATTGATTGTAGCGTGATAGCGTAAAGTATACTATAACCTGCCCAGGAGTATGAAGAATAATTGTACAAAGTTTCGTTAAAATCCGTCGAGTAGTTTTTGTTTCTATAAGGAACATACAGACAGACAGACAGACAGACAGACAATAATTTTACTGATTGCATTTTTGGCATCAGTATCGATCACTAATCACCCCCTGATAGTTATTTTGAAAATATATTTCATGTACAGAATTGACCTCTCTACAGATTTATTATAAGTATAGATTTACTAGTAGCTTAGCGTGTATTGGACTAGACATTACGTCACTAGTTCTCTTAAATATCTATAATTTATCTAAACCGTTATTTTACACTTGACTAGTATTTTCACAAGTTACTTGTTTTATTTATAGTGTATAAGGACGTGAACACAAAGATCCCAGTGGACGAGTCGAGCTCGAAAGAGCCCAACGCGGCGCAGCCCGACTGCGTGTACATGGACGCGATGGGCTTCGGCATGGGCTGCTGCTGCCTGCAGCTCACCTTCCAGGCGTGCTGCATCGTCGAGGCGCGCACGCTCTACGACCAGCTCGCGCCACTCTGCCCCATCATGGTGAGAACTCCTTACTTCATGTAATGTATAAGGACGTGAACACAAAGGTCCCAGTGGACGAGTCCAGCACGAAGCCGCTCTACCCCATCACGGGGAAATCTCCCTATTTCAATATCTATAAATATTTTACCGATATCTATAAGGCCATCCCATGATGGTCTAGGAATTATATAGAATGTGCCAACTCTGTTTTTTGCTTAGCATGTCGTAAAAGGCGACTAATGGTATATTGCGTATTGTCCCATGTTAGGGACCTCGTACAGCTCTTTGCTGCCCCAGGCCTAAAACAGGCTTAGTCCGCCACTAAGCTCAGTTTTATTTTTGGTTGAATGTGGTTGAAGGGGCCTACTGCCCCTTCGACTCTGCCTACCTCTTTGAGGATTAAGGGCGTGATGTTATGTGTGTATGTATGTACCTATGCGTATTGGGTTTGTGATTATGTAGGCAATATAATATTTTGATACTAAACATTTTATTTAAACTAATTGATTTAACTTTTATATTGCATACCCGGTATGGGTAACTGTTGAAATAATGTACACCAGTTGTTACTTCTGTTTCACAATTTTCCGTTTAACCCAACTGGACTTTGTTTATTTATAAGTGTGGTTCAAGGGCTTGCTGATCCTTGGACTCTGCCTACCCCTTCGGGGATTACGGGCGTGATGATGATATATGTGTAGCAGGCAATTTGTATGATTTCGCCGTTTACATACGGCGTCGTCAGTTTAAAAACGCTCGCAGTTATATATTATGCCGAAAGCAAAATGTATATTGCCGTGTCATTATAAAATATGCCGCAAGTATTTAGTTCAGGTCAGGTTCAAAAATAACAGGTAGTAGTTAAGATAATAGGTACGACGACGAACGAAGCAAGTAGGAGTGTTAGGTACAACTGCGACCCTACAGCCAGAACCGAAGAAGAACAACCAACGTCGAAATTATATACCAATTAAACGAGTTATAGCCTTCGGTATAATACTTATCTGTAAGCGTTTTTAAACTGACGACGACGCCGTATATAAACGGCGGAATCATACAAATTGCCTGCGACATAGATATGTATCTTTAAAACCGAAGCGATCAAGTGTACCTACTTAATAAATATCTAAATAATCTGACACAGTAGGGTGCTTTCCGTATTAATCTTACTGTAAGCAACGTTTAACAAATTTTAAATACTTTTTAATTACTTGACAATAGTTAAGTATAGTTGGTTAATAAACTAAATGAATGACATCATACGTGTGAATTGTCATGTAAAAACTATGAAGCATTTGCATTTAGACAGCTGATAAAAATGATTTCATTTAACGTCACCGTAAAATACATCATTGATTTGTAATTGTTAGAAACAATGAGTTTAAGAATGACAAGTATATTTTTTCGAAATTATTATTGTTTCATTCCATAAAAAGGTATGTGTAATAGGACAATGGAGGCATCATTTGACTACGTATTTTGTAGTTAATTTACCTGTTTTAAAATGACCGTGCCTACTAACACTTGAGAAGGTTGCTACACAAATGCAACATATTTGTGTACGCACATTCTCAATCGTCTAATATAAAAAAAATAATGTCTTGTTAGTAGGTATATGTTATTGTATTAAGAAACTAACCATAGTGTTTTTGGTGGCGATTGCATCCAAGGCTGGTCGGTTGAGGCCGCCTGAAGCTTGATATAAATATTTTGTTTAATTACTATATATAACTAGTAAGTAACGCAATGCCTCCAAAATATACTAACATTTGGCATTTGGCAGGATTCAGATAAAACATGTTCATAGTAAATATTATTTATTATGAATATGTTATACTTATATAAGTAATATTTCTATACTAAAACATATACCTAACAATAAATCTAAATTACTCTTTGGTAATTATAAAAACAACAAACGTCTTACAAACGAAAGACTTAAAATATTTATATAATATCTACATAAAAGACATCTGATGCGAAAGCGAATATATGATTTAATGATATCTATCAGACTATTGTGTTTGCATATTATATTAACAGCGATAGATTATAATGTATGATATGGGTATAAGAAATGTACGTACATTTAATTAACGTCCGCAGTATTACAGCAGTGTGCTGCTGGTGTGAGTAATCGATCATATACCACATGCGCTTACGCTATTTCGAGGTTATTTGCATAATATCGGAATATTTATCATCATGGTTTTTACGTTTTGTAATCTTGACCACCGGCTGATAGCTGCGTGGGAAACACACTCCACGAGTGTGGCTACCGATAAAAAACGGTAAATTCTTCCCATTTCTAGCTTCTCAAACACATCAATGGTCTTTATCTAAATGTCCCCCATACCTGCGTGAAGAGGTCATCACTTTTACATAAGACACACACACGTCCTCGTTATCACTTAATTGCTACGTCGCCTACTAATGAAAATGGCAGACTGATTACACTAATTTGAAGTGGTTATGTTGAACCGTAATTTATACTGAATATGTAAATGGCATGAAAGGTTTATTTATTTACTAGCGACTCGCCCCAGGTTCCGCACGGTGTGCAGAAAACAATATAAAACTATAAATATCAACAATCTACATCCCTTTCGTAGTTTAAACGATCTAAGCGAACAGACACAAGCGGCGCCTTTGTTTAATACTGTAAAGATATCGCGCTACACAAATTTGTGTAAACAAAACTCTTCGCTATATTAGGTAAATCGTAGTAAAGTAGCGCTAGATAGATATGTGCGTACATATTACGAAATCAAAATATTGATAAGAAATCAAATAAGAAGGACCAGTTATCAAAACATATGAATTAAAAAGATTTTAGCTTGTTACTGATATTGGATGGTTCATTCATATGATATCAAATATAACCCTTAGATAGGGAAACCAGACAATATTTAGATCATGGTTACCATATATAGTGAGTAAATGTGGTGTTTTAGCTAGCGCTGTCGGCTGCGTCGCCGGTGTACCGCGGTTTCTTGACCGACGTGGACTGTCGCTGGAACGTGATCTCGGCGTCGGTGGACTGCCGCACGCGCGAGGAGCGCGGCCTCGACCCGCTCGCACAGAACAAGTTCCGCATACACAAGTCCCGATACGACTCCATCGACTCCTACCTGTCACCGGAGCACGACAAGTAAGTGTCTACTTTAGAGCTCTTACACTTAAACAGTACCTATCCTTCTTTCTTCGCCCTTTTGGGCGGTGTTTGGACCTCGAGCGGAGCTCTTCTGCACACAGTATGTATGGGGCATCAAGCTTCCTTTGTTAAAAAAAGCACCCCCTCCGCCCTCGGCACGGTCGGACCCACGAGATGGGACCCTTTTGGCTGGCCCAGTGGTCTGCCGGCAGCTTACAGGTCCGGCCGGAGGAGGGCATAAAGGGCATAAACATGCTACGACGTCGCATCGTGCTACGGCGCGGGATCCGTATGGTCGACTACATCGTTATGCCCTTAGCGCGTTAGAGCCCTTATAGTGTCCATGCCCATTCGCAGCTAATCAGCTTGAAATTTTGACATATACGTAAATAACAGCCCGACCTGCGCGTTTAAATTGTCCGAGACTAGCTAAGCCCTAAGTTTTATACATACAAGGGCGAACGGTTACGCGAGCGAATCCGCGGGCAGAAGCTAGTTGTACAATTATACACGAATGTATTTGTGGGCAGGTACAACGACATTCCAATAGTGCACGACCATGCCATCTACCGGCGGCTGCGCGAGGGTGGCATCGACCACCCGCTGGCGCTGCACGTGGCGCATCTCTTCATCCGCGACTCCGTCTCGCTCTTCTCCGAGAAGGTCCACCAGGACGACAAGAACGACACCGATCACTTTGAGGTTTGAGCGTTTTTTAGTACGCGATTATTATCACATTTCGCTCTGCCACGTACTAAGTGTATACCTATCTGTAATGATAGATTTTGTAGATATTTAAGGTTTTTTACGGTTTTAGGTCAAAATGTAGGTAACAAACCGGCCTCAACCAGATTAAAATGAGATTAAAACTATCTAAATAACTAAAGTTCCCGCCACTTCCCTAGCGGGGTAGAGTTAAAATGAGATTAAATACTTTTAAATTCAATAACCGACGTGTATGAAAAGACTTATGAATGTAAAAGAAGCGAAAGGTGTGTGTCAGGATCGTAGCAAATGAAAGAATGTGATCTCTGCCTACCCCTATTGGAAGGAGGCTTATGTAGGTATTTAAATTTAATAAAATTATAAGAAGTGATATGTTAAAATATTCACGTTTAACGTTGGATAAAGCGCGCACTATTGAATCACATAAATAATAACATCATGCTATACGACCGTACGCTATACCAATTGTATATTTTAAGATATGAAAAGAAATGACTTTTCTTAAAAATTATTATTATTGTCTTTAGCAAATCTCCAAAAATAATAAATATAATAATATGTTAGTCACTATGTTAATGAACTGATAGTGAACGGCTTACATACCTACTTGACTGGTTGCTCGAATATAACATTGACATCATTTGATAAAGTTTATTGTCAATTGACAACCATCGTACATTATTTTATTATTCTTCCAATTAACTAAATTTAATTACTAGAACAATCCTAGTAATAAAAGCATTTATTAGTGAGATAAGTGTTCGCTCATTAACACTATCAAGTGTCTGCAATGCGAACTTCTATGTTAATATATCCCACCTATCTCTATGTTGGTAAATGTATTATGTCTATCAAACAAATGAAAGTTGTGTACCGTATCTTCTGAGCATTATATCTAATTTATAAGTTGTAGCCAACGTGCATCAATTATCTGGATATAAAATATACTTATCATTTAACCACTTAACTTAATATCTCATGTTTATGAGACGGATTATGAACGGATGATTCTCTTTTATCCACTTGAATATTATATTTTGACGACTTATAAGTGATTTTTTTGAAGCCTAGGTAAATAAAGATCATTTCATTTCATTTTACGCCGATATTCTGCCCTAGTAGATAAAAATACATGTGGCGGTAGCTTAATGAATAGGGATACGCGTTTTGTTTGGAAAAGTGAGATGAGTTTGTTTTCAGATTAATTTAAACTAGCTGTCCGTAAGAACTTCGTACGGCCCTGTTCTCGAAATACTATCGTTAAATCTCGAGATATTTTCATATATATTTTTTCTTAGTTTTTCGCATTTTTAATAGTTATTCTGCTATTCAGTGCGAAGACAAAGCCAACAAAGTTAAGATCATTACAACCAAGTCAGCCGTTCCTAAGTTATAAATGGTGTAACTGACCCGACGTTATTTTACTTATATTAAAGATATTTGTTTGACCATGGAACTTTGCATATACAAAATCGGTAGTGAGCTAAACATCGCGTTAAACGCATTTATTATAATAAATTTATGCTCCACTTTGTCCGGTATTCCTGTCTAAAGCCGATAAAGGTTCCAAGTTCTCGCAATATCGAAGAGCACAAAATGTATATTTGTAACAAATGTAGTTAGAACGTACATGTTTATACAAAAGTAACGATATCTATATTGTGCGTTCGGGGACCAAAGTTTGAGCAACCTTCTTGTTTATTGTATAAGATAGAAACTTACTCTCTGTTAACACACTTCATAAGCTACAGTTTCGACTATCTTGTAGGGTAGTAAACACGCCCCAAAATATGCCTATTGATATCATATACGACGAGTCGTCAGCACTGAGCGTGTTAAGGAAAGAGTGTACATCCGCAGAATATACAGTCGACGAACTGGCAGACGATGCGGTTCAAGCCGCCGCCGCCCAACTCGCCGATCGGCTGGCGCGTGGAGTTCCGCCCGTGCGAGGCGCAGCTCACCGACTTCGAGAACGCCGCCTACGTCTGCTTCGTGGTGCTGCTCACGCGCGTCATACTCTCCTACCATCTCAACTTCGTCATGCCCATAAGCAAGGTACATAAAACTGTATTTCCTATTAACAATACCTGCGGCATCTATATCTATGAAATAGCTTCTGTAAAAGCGGTCGACAACGCTTCATCGTAAGGACCGTAACGTAACAGAGTTTAACGTAAGTTCGTAGAGTAACGATATATCAGTGAACGGTTTCGGCGCAGGTGGACGAGAACATGCAGCGCGCGCAGCGGCGCGACGCGTGCCGCGCGCAGCGCTTCTGGTGGCGGCGCGACGTGGGCGCGCCGCGCGCCGTGGCGCCGCAGCGCGAGCGCGACGCCGACCTCTACGCCGAGATGACCGTCGACGAGATCGTCAACGGGAAGGTATAAGGCGCCCTGATGCGTGCGTGCAGCACACCACGCCCGCGGGCAAACTCCAAGGGGACAGCCCCTTTAACCACATTCAGTCAAAAATAAAACTGGGCGTGGTTAGATGGAAAATTGTGAAATAGTAGTGATAGGGTGGCCAGCTCGTCGTCTGCATAATCACATACCCGATACCACTAGTTGTATTTTACGACATGCTAGACGAGGACTAATGCACGAGCACCACCTTAGCTGTTGTATGTCACTGAGAGTGCCGCACGCCCGATCCCCTCAAGACATGATAACGCATCAGCGATTCCGGTGATTGCTTACCATCGAGTGACCCGCCGGGCCGTTTGCAGTCTCTAATACTTATAAAATATATGTATATTCGCGAAAATATACACATTGCGCAATAAAACAACTTCATAAAAAATCCGTTAATTCATGAGTTAGCGAATTCAATGAGTTATCAAAATTTGGTAATATGAATTCTTGATAATAGAAATAACAATAACATTAAATTACTAAACTTCACGCCACTTCCCTACATTATTTTGCTCTTTTATTTGCCATGTCACGGGGCTTAAGAACATTGACCGCAATTTTACACAATTAGTTGCAAGGCCGTCTGTCTTTTTTCTTCAGTCTAAATTAATAAGTACTACAAATAGTAGTTTGATAAAATCCACTCAAATATTTACTAATAAAATGCATTGAATCAGCGTTACATTTCAGGCTAATTTAGTAACTAAACTTGTTTCTGCAAATTAGTATGTAGGGAGTTATATTAAATTTTACTACCAAACAAAAATGTATTAGTAATTCGCATTCATTTTCACTTATGTTTGCATAAGTGAAAATCGCATCTTCAACAATTATATACAATTACTATGGACTAAATGCAAATAAAGCAATTACTACAACTATTGTTATCAGGACGGCGTGTTCCCGGGGCTGATCCCGCTGATCGAGTCGTACCTGTCGGGCATGGACGTGGACGCGGACACGCACTGCTCCGTGCAGCAGTACCTCAAGCTCATCCAGAAGCGCGCTTCGGGCGAGATCTCCACCATGGCCTCCTGGATGCGCGACTTCATCACCACGCATCCACAGTACAAGTAAGTCACCGATGCTTATGACACGATCTCAGCGTCGTCGAATTTAATACGCACACGTGACAACCTCGCAAAACTTAAAACAGCCAGTCATAATGTTATTCAGTAATGCAATACAGCGTTGTTATCTGATCGAAATCGGAACTAAATAAGCTTCCTCGGCAGGCAGAGTTAAATGGACAAGCCCCTTCAACCACATTCCGCATAAAAGAGAACTGGACTGGGTTAGATGGAAAATTGTAAATTGAGCTAATCTTACACTCTTAAATTTTTTTTATAGCATAACCCCGAGCTAGGTCATTCAATAAGTTTTTATATATAGTTTACCGTTATTAACGTCTAGGCACTAAACCAGATACGGATTCAACGTTGTACAGTTTGATCCGTAAAAAATGTTACATTTATGTTTTGTACAGCAAAGATTCGGTGGTAACAGAGAAGATAAATTACGACTTGCTGAAGACGGCGTACGGCATCCAGACGGGCTCGATCCCGGCGCCCACGCTGCTCGGCAGCAGCACCGTGTCCAAGACCAACGAAGACATTCCCAAGGCCTTCACCAAGATGCTGAGCAAGGACTGCCCCTAGCCTCCTGTTGCCCTGCCGCTCACAGTGCCTTCCGACCCGACTGCACTCACATGTAATCTATACCTACAAGCTTCAAGTCTTAGAATTGCCTTACTCGATTAAAGCTCGGCCGGGAATATTCGTCCTCCATTTAAACCACTAATCAGATTTTAACAGAGTTCTGTGTATTTCTGGCCAAGCTTTAATTATCACTCTTTATGATTAAATTGGTTTATGGTATATAGCCCGAATTATTACAACTGTTGATATGTTTACCTGTTTAACGGATAATCAAATTACACGCCGCCTTAATATAAAATTGTTAGTTTAGATATATTAAACCTTAATGTAATAACTATATATCTATGATAATACAAGAACTAAGGGACTTTAGAACACGTCGTGTACGGCGTATTATCCTATCACCATCACTCAATGGCGAGTTATGGTATTTTAACGGGATTGTGTTTAGGTAGTAGCAGTAAATATATTATTCCTTTCGTTTATGTTAGCATACTTTACATACCTATCTACCGATAACTGTAGGAATCATCCGTTAATGTAGTACAAATTACTTATCTCAAATACATACCTATACAAATAGAAGTAAAAGCTATTATAGAAACAATGAAAGATCGTAAAAATATATGAAGGAATATCTACAGTTCAGATGCATTTTATTATTATTACTAAACAGTATTATAATGTATGGTCGGCATAAATGGACTCCAAAATTTCACGGCTCGAATGGAAGCAAAAAAACCTGACGTTATCTGCTTTAATCGCTGACCGTACATTGGATTCAAATATTAGTAAGTTCCTGGCGCAGAGTTATTGCGGAGTGGTTGTGACTAGTAGAATGAAATTAAGAGAAACGCATAGAATGAAATTAGAAAGAAAGAAAGAAATTTCTATTGTATGACTGTCTAAACATGGCTGTTGACTCGGAGACTATATTGTTTGTATATCATTGTTATGCACAACCAAATGAGGGTTTCATTCACGTTACCATTCAGATTACCTACTTATTATTCGTTTGTATTGTGCATATACTTTTATTTTTTATGTTTGGACCAAATATTTTTTTAAGGTTTTCTTATATATATCTGAAACTACTGCAAGAATGACAAAATGCAATGTATGTGACTATTGATAGCTTGAAAATGTATTATTTATGAATTTATGTGGAACATGGCAATGAATTTATTTAAATGGGGTTTGCGCAATATAATCAAATGAATATATTTCATAATAACGATTTCTTTCTGTAAACAAAAATTCGTTTTCTTATTTATATTTGCAACAAAGGGGCTTTTATAGATAAAGTTGTGCAAGTTTCGTATACAGTTTATAGGAAATCATTATATTTGATCGTTATAGAGGCACAAATTATCAGATGTTTATTATTTTTATCTGTGACTACTTAATATTTGAAAATAAAATTGTGTGCATTTTTACACTCTGCATTTTAAGTATGTTGTTGTATGTTATATTTTGTTCCTGTTAGCCATTTTTAACTTGTAAACAAAAATAATACACATTCAATAAAGTTATCTAAATTGTTTATTTTAGTGTTTTCATTGCATTTGCTTACGGATATTTTTATAGAAGTACAGTATGGTCGTTGGTATGCCGAAACATAAAGACACCAAATCCATATCGATGCTCCTGGCCTTCACTGGCTGAACTGGAGACATTGGACGTGTATCGCTACACCGAGCGTAGAAAGGCTTCAATAATTTTCTCTTTAACAATGAACACATGTGGTATCTTAGACTTAGAACTTGTCGACCAGCTGCAGGATGTGCTGTTGCTCCTGCTGCCGCCACTCCTCGCTGCCGGCATCGCCTAGGTTGCCGGCATATTCTACGCAAAAAAAATACAAAAAATATTACACAGGGCCTAAAAAGTAATTACTATTATATGAAACCTATAAAAAAACTAATATATAATTAAAACACGAAAATGCAATGTAGACTGCTAAATGACAAAGAAAAGCAACTTTTCAAAATTGAAGTGTGTGCAAAGTAAGGTCCAGAAAGACGAGTTTTGAAATTTCGAGAAGGTTCTTTTCAAAGCGCCAAGTGACCGGCAGACATTATCTATATAATCCCGAGCGCTTTTTCAATATATACTTGCCATAATACATTATCCAAAGTCGAATAGCACCTTAAGAATATAGATGTCGCTTAACTTGCTAAAATTACAATATTAATAAACACCGCAGATCCCATACCTCTCATAACGTGTCGAATGATTTTCAAAGATCCGCCGCGAAGAGATAGCACCCGTTGGACACGCTGTTTGATTGTCGACGGCCCGGCGGTACACACCTGGAAACAATAGATCAGATTTATAGAGAGCATCCAAGTGTTCAACATGGATTAACAAACTTAGTAAGTAAAATAACAATAGTAAGAACAAATAACAAGTGTAATTACCTCCAAGATGATTCTGTCAATAAGTTGCAGCGTAAATAAGCCACCTGATAATCGTTTTAAATACTGAGCGTCGTCGTCTAGTTCTTCTGCTTCTTGCTGAAAACAATACATCATAAAATAAAATAAATGTATAAAAACAAATGAACGAATCAAGCAAGCCAAAAATATTTATTTTACCTCCATTTCTTTCTCTGTTCTATCGACTTTGTCCATATATTTAAAATGTAATTCCAGTAGCCGGTCGACCTTTTCTAGATCATTCTCGGTAAACTTTGCAAGCAGCCTCTGCCTCTGACTACCTTGGCAATTCCTCAACATCGACGCTATTATTGATACAACGTGTTCTGCGGGATAATAGGGGAAAAGCGTAAAGTGTTAAAAAATATTTTACTGGCACAAAATATTGTTGTTGTTGGTTTTAGTTTACTAATGTTACTTTATAATTTCGCACACTATTATATACTTCTCGCCTCAATTACATAGACATAGGTGTAATTTGACCCAAAAAAGAATACACATAGACAACACATAATTTAATGTGCCTACTTCAACTTTGGCTTTATAGTTCTGATCGCGCATTAAAACTTAAGCATCGGCGAGTGCACGAACACACTGAGTATTAATATCTTACCTTCATGCTGGTCTACTGTCAACAGCCTCTTCCGCTTGGGCGTCTTCATGAAGAGCGGGAACACGGTGCGCAGGCCGAGGATGTCGACGAACTTGTTGCAGTTGTCCCTGCCGTCGGGGCCGGCCAGCGCGTGGTCCAGCACCTTCAGCGACCCGTTGCGGGACATCTTCTTTTCCCTGTGAAAAACAGAAAACTTGATAGGCTCATACTTCCTTAAGTGTTTATAATCATAAGAGACCCCTCACTTCTGGCAACCTATATAAACCTATATAACCCTGTCCAAAAAATATATAAAAATATTGTTTAATATGTAAAACCAAACTATTTTTTTTTTAAATTAATACCACTAGCTAATAATCTAGTTTGTTAGAGATATCAAACGAGATATCAAAAGTCAGATTGACAGTCGCTACATGGTCCACCAGACTCTTAGCGAGTCTAGAGTCAGATCTAGATCAGTCAGTCAGGTCTAGATCCAGGATCAAGATCTAAGCGGATTCTGACTATGAATAAAACAAAACGCTAGGAAAAAACTGCATTTACACAACATGACATGTACCTCTAAATAGATAAACCAGGGCTGTTAGGGTACCTGAGCATGAGGTTCATGAGCTGCAGGCCCTCGCCGCGCAGGAAGCGCTCGCGGTTAGCGGGCTCCATGAGCGCGCAGCACAGCGCGTCAAACATGTTCTCCATCGCCTCCTGCTCCTCCGCGCCGCTCGGGTCGTGCCGTTTGTAGAACTACAACGTTTGCAAAAACGTTATAATAATAATAATAGATAGCAAACAATATCGCATCAAACGGTAGCACCTATCCGAAAATCAGACAACGACCACGCTACAGCTAAGACCTTGTCAAGTATATGCTCATGTGTACCTAGGATCGAGTTAGGATTGTGGGCATGCCCATTGGTGGCCCAAAGGTGGATCCGCACTTATCAGTGACCCAATGCAACGCCTCAACAGTCATGTATAGAGTATATAGTCCTACATGGCTGTCTGTAGGGCGTATATTTGTTATAAAGTTTCTAAGAAACACTAATGTTAGATTATGTATGAAAGCAATACGGTATTTGCCTGTAGTAGTAAAAATACATTTTTTTCGCATATAGGTACATAGTAAGTTCAGATGCCAGGAAATTTTAATAACATTTTTATTTCTAAAAATAATTCCATATATTTTAAATTTTCATAAAATAAAATAATGGTATTAAGAAACCATTATTTTATGTTTTACGTTACCGCAAACGCCAATCACGAAGTTTGACGTCACGTTTCTCAAATATATCAAAGTGCTGTCAAACATATCGAGTTCAGTGCTGCCAATTGCGGAAAATTTCCCCGAATTTCGGCTGGCGCGGGGAGTGGGAGCATGCTTACGTTCGCGACTGAGATTGCTCATTTTGGTCCGTCAAGCTTTAACGATCTAGGTCGTTCTTTTAGTTTGTTAGTTCGCGACTCTGTGGCGAGAAAGATATGTCATAATGTTGGAGTCGTTAATCGAACTATTTCCCGAATATAAGTCAAATTGCCTACACAAAATGTTACACGCTCGGTCTCCTGACAAATTGCTGAACTGTTTTTTTTTTTAACTTGATATAGTTCTGTGGATATGCCACTATGCCGCCCTGCCTAGTAGTTTATTAGAAGGGAAGATGCATATATAATATTTTATAACTACAACTACAAACTTTTTAACTTAATATAAATAAAATACTTTGTCCTAAACAAACTAGCGAACTATTAACGAACCGAACTCCGAACAAGTTCGCGTAGTTCACCTAAAAGAGGGTTCTTTCGGTATAGTACGTTCGCGAACTACACAAGCCTAGAGGGAAGTCGAGTCAATTTTATATTGGCAGCACTGTTTTGCGAGTTGTTGACGTGGAAACGCTGTTTTGTTTGAGAAATGTGATGTCATGCAGACCATGTGACGACGACGGGTGTTTCACGCGGCAAAAGTTTAATTTTAATTTTAATAGGGTTGTTGAGTACAACAATACCCTATTATTGTACTCAACAATTTATGGGAAATATGTATGTATGTAGAATTTTTATAAACATGGCGACTCCAATCCGATTTAATAAATACAAATATTGTTACTGAGCAAAAATCTCTCAGTAAGTATTGGAAAATTATTTAGGATTCTAAGTAGATTAATGCTGATATTTTATCTTAAATATACATATAATATATATTTATAATTCATAATATTTTTACCGCCAGCTGTTGCAATAAGACATCTATCCCATCCAGTTCTCCTAAAAGCTTCCTGTTCTCTGGAGTATTCTGCAGCAAAATTGATAAGATCTCGGTGGCATACAATTTGTTACCATCAAAAGGTACTTTCATCTGAAACAATTTTATATTTTTTTAAATCAAATAGTGTATGTAATGTACAATAATATTAATAATCAAAAAAAAAGATATAGATTTTGTATTTTACTTTTAGCCTTTTAAGTATCCATTGCATAAATCCTTGTTTTGCTACTTCTATACACATTTCTGGTCGGAACTCTGTGATATTTTCAATAATACCTGAGAAATAAAATTTTACATAGGTAATTAAATTAAATAATTTGGATTAGCTAAATAAAATAAAACATAAATTAAGATTTAACATATATACTATACCTAATGTATTATGAACAGCATCTCTTTCATCAGGGACCTGCTCATCCAGCCTAGCAAGATTGTGGAGGAGCAGTGCAGGGCACTCTGCCTCAGCTAAAGCATTTATCAGCTCCTCAGCTCCTTCCTCACTTTCATTTAAAATGTCTACATCGGTTAGCTCCTGCAAAGTGCAAATCATTCAGATTGTTTTGCATGAAACATCAACAATGTTTATAACTGTACCTTTTAACTAATATAATCATAGACAAACCTGGAGTAGATGCACAACTTTAGTAGATATATCTGTGTTGTCATGTGACAGTAGTTCTAGCAGAGAATTGACACATTTTAATTCTACAAGCAAGGGGTACTGATCTGGAACCGTGGCTACGGCACTCAACTCCTGGAATTTAACATTTAATTACATTAGTTTAGCTTTGAAAGGTGTGCAGTTGTTGTGCTATTATTATTATAAACATGATACATGTGTGACTTATATAAACTATAGTAAATCAATATTATAATGTTACCTGCAATGCTTCATGTAAATCTATTTCACTGTCCATAAACTTTTCAGGCTGATCAGGAAACTTGATCCTCATTTCTCTGTTTTTAAGCGCCTTTTTCTCAAAGTTTAGAACTAATTTTTTTACTGCTGTTTCATCAAGAACTTCACCCTACAAAATAATATATGTTGATCCAGTCATATAACATGAAATAATATTTTAGGTTTTGTAATTAAAACTTATTTACATATTAGGAAACAAGTACTCCTAGTAGTTTCCTAACAGATTTAGACAGTCAATTAGAAAACTAGTAGATAAATTACTTTAAGTTTACTCTAGTAAATAAATTAATTTATGGCTTACCTCAGTTACTTCATTTTCCACAAATCTAAGAATATCTTCTCTTTCCTTATCTGTGATTGTAGGTTCACTGGGGAGACCTTTACTTAATTGCTGTAAATAGTGCTCTGGGCGCGACTTCGCCAAGTGTCGCTTTTTGGCACTCCTTATGTTTTCATCATCGGAATCCCCACTATCATCTTCATTTGGCCTCTTAGGCGTAGGTACAGGCTACCACCAAAGCAAATGTTAATTAATTAATAAAGTTAAATATTTTTATCACATTTCAAGACAAATAAAAAAAAAAGGTAGTAAATAATTGCGCCTCACCTTGAACGACAGTAACTCTCCAACATCCATTTTAACTATAGGAACAGCGAAGTTTCTAATTACACATTGCAGAAATCCGTAGAAACAAATAATTATTCAATATAACCTCTGTTTTTATCTTCATAGCGTCCCCCAATTTGACATTAGAAAACCACAAACTAAATACTGACATTGACAATCGTTTAAATGTGACATCATGACGACAGAGATGTGCAAGTTTAGTATATTTATTACCTAAAATATACTAAGAAACACAACAACCTTAGTTAAATTGATGAGTCGGTAGAATTTTTACCATTAGCAATAATCTCGATAACGATTCTTAGTCCAATGTGTTTGGTGAATTAGAATATGAAAATCATGGTGAAGTATGGTTTTTAAGTTAAAATGGTGACGTAAGTCCTTTGCCAGCACTATCATTAATATATTATTTAACCTATGGACGGATGTATACGATTGGCGGCAAAGTTACAATAGTTCGAAGCGCAAACATTCTATTGCGCATTCAATTTAAATTTATCAAAATGTTGGGCCTCCACGTAAAACCTACAGAATCTCATTTAAAATTGAATAAAGTGAGTTTGTATCCGGTATTTAAATTTATTAATCATGGGCTACATGAAATTTAATCTAATGATATCTAATTATTACTTTAGAATATTACAACTTTAAACAGCCCTGGGAAACGGGATAGTATACAAAAAATTATGGAAATATTACATGTTACGGAAGATATTGGACTGCAAGCCAAATTATTTTCCATTTTAGCAGTACATGTAATATCAAACGTAAGTAAAACCGGTTTATTCGCAAGATAACGTTTTATATAAAAACTTTTAACTAAATAATTTATTAAGATATAGTGATAATTGGGGTAGGTAAATTTTTATCGAAAACATTACGTTACTTTATGAGTAGCCGGCACCGACCTATTCGTCTATCCTTAAACATTTCTAATTTATAATATTAGTTGTTACACGCACATTAAAGTAAATACATAAACTACATTATTACATTTTATAATTGCACCTATTTTAACCGTGAAGCACATTATTATTAAGTATATCGCTTTCCAGAATTCTTATAGAGCTGAAATTATTACAAGCGACTCAATGTACGACAAAATATACAACGTACTGAGCAGAGGACAGCAAACGAAAACTGCGAAAACATTGAACTTCATGTCGGCGTTGTTATACGAGAGCGGGGCGGAGCACGTGGACGACGCGGGGCGCGCGGGCGGCGCGGGGTGCGCGGGGGCGTCGCGTGCGCGCGGCCTCACGCTGCGCGCGCAGCTGGCGCTGCGGACCAGCGGCTGCTTGGCCCTTATGGCCAATCTGTTCACCAGCACCATGATTGTACGTATTGTTCAATTTGAAACTAGTCCTATACACTGAAGACCAGGATTTTCAGTTTAGGTGTTTTGTCAAGATTTCAGAACAGCTAAGTATTTATTTAGTCAATGTACCTATTATAAAAGTAACATTGATGATCCAAATTGTCTGCTTCCGCTATTGAAGGTATAAGAAAGTCAAATCCAGGTTCGCTAAGTACCTACTGCATTATGGTCTAAGCGGACCCTTACTAAGCATCGGGATATGACGGCGCTAGGAAAGTAGCAATATATATTTTATTACTTCTGGGGTGTCTAAGCCCCCTGGCTTAGACTCTTAAATCTTTTTAGCTGGATCTGCTTCTACTCCTATGCCTTGAGTCGTATTGACCCATGCAATTGGAGCAATCTTTAGTACTTAGATAACGATTCTCCTATTTTCTAACTTAACCCTAATTAAAGATTTGCTTACTTAAATCTATTTGAAACCTGTTTATTTCATTATTTATTTAAATCGGTATTGTAGTTAAAATAATCAAGAATAAACATTCCTAATTACTTGATATATTTATATAGTAATTACATTTAACTTTGCATTAATTTTCACTTAAAACAATAACAATAACTTACCTACTACTTATCTCGTAATTTGTTAAATAGTTATGTAAATATTAAAGAACATTACATACTTACCTACATTTATCAGATTCCAGTTATTAAGTACACCGTTTGGGGGGGGGGGGGGGGGTGTAGGACTCCCGGGACCCTTGAGCAGGGTGTCCTTGTTTGGCCGGGGACCCTTGTTGGCCGGGGTATACCCACTAAAACTCCGCGGTACCCCTCGTCGCCTGAGTGGAGGTGAGATGTGGATGACTCGGCTCATCCTTCGCTTCCACATTCACCTCCGGCGACCGGCTGCCCTACACGGCGCCGTAGAGCCAAGCATCAACGCCAGAAAACACCCTCAATAGTTTCAATACTTATTCTATTTTAATTCTCTTCTACTTTGTTAAATATTGTACTTTTATATTGGCAACACTGCTCTCTCTCTCTCAAGATGTCATGGCCGATACAATGTGTATAAAAACGAGTGTGATAAATTATAATAATACAAGTGAGTTTAAATGATAAAAACTGGCGTTCTTTATTTAACATGGTAGCACAGCGTAGTTAAAGTGGCGAATAAGAATAACAAGAAGTAAAAGGTTTGGAAAAAAAATTGCTGTCAAAAAAAATAATAAGTAGGTACCACGTGGAAACTATGGCGGCAAAAAACGATATAAATATCCCAATATTTGATGGTGCTGATTATAGTAACTGGAAAATACGAATTTTAAAGTTTTTGCAATTTAAAAAATGTATGGATGTAGTAAAAAGAGAGAAATTGGATACTGACGATAACAAATGGGATGAAAGAGATATCCAGGCAACTAATTATATATATAGTGCTATTACCAACAAACAGCTTGAATACATAAGCGAACTCGAAACAGCTTACGAGATCATTAAAAAGTTTGATGAGATGTATATCAAAAAGTCGACAGCGTTACAAATCGTGTGTCGTCATAACCTCGAAAGTGTCAAGTTGAAA
This sequence comes from Glyphodes perspectalis, assembly GCA_951394215.1. Taxonomy (NCBI): domain Eukaryota; kingdom Metazoa; phylum Arthropoda; class Insecta; order Lepidoptera; family Crambidae; genus Glyphodes; species Glyphodes perspectalis. The sequence goes on from OX596201.1 coordinate 7,952,734, forward strand.
AATTATTCAGAGATAACATTGTTCTTTGATGAATTCGAAAGGGCTATAAATGAGTTAAAACAAGCAGGCGCAGTAGTATCAGAACAGGAAAAATTAAACTATATGTTAAAAGCATTACCAGGAAATTACAGTTATATTGGTGATTTAATAGATGTTTTGCCGGAGGGTGAAAGAACTGTTGACTATTTAAAAAGTAAAATCAAGTTAAAGAATACAGAGAATACAAGTGACATGTACAATAATAATACATCAAATGTTTTTCGAGCCGAAGCCAGGTCATCAGGTCAGAAAAAATTTAATTGTTATGGTTGTGGCAAGCCAGGTCATTTTAAAAAAGACTGTCGTGCTGGATATGTAAACCGTGGTCAAGGTCGTGGATTCACTGGTTACCGAGGACGTGGATTCACTGGTTACCAAGGACGTGGATTGAATAATAATAGATACTTTCATAAAGGCCGAGGAAATTATTCTCACGGTAGTCAAGAGCGCCAAGGAAATAGTCTTTACACAAGCATTGCTAACAATACTTATATAAAAAATGAAAATAGCAAGCTACAAAAAGGTCAAATAGAATGGTTACTTGATAGTGGATGCACGGATCATATAATTAACACAGATGAATACTATGATACATGGCAGACACTAGAGAAAAGTCTTAAAGTAAAAATTGGTGATGGAACAATACTAGAAGCTACAAAAGTTGGTGATATTCAAACTTGTTTCATGGTATATGGGAAAAAGTCTGAAGTGACATTGACAAATGTTTTTTATGTAAAAGAAATGAAAGCAAACTTGTTGAGTTATTCTAAAATTACCGACAAACATTCAATTGTATCTAAAGGAAAATTATCAAAAATATATAACACAATGGGAAAGACTATAGCAGTTGCAGTTAAAGAAAAAAGACTATATAAGATGACAAGTTACTTAATGAAAGAAACATTACAAGCCAATGTAAGTATGAATAATATGACCATAAAAGAAAAACTTCACCGTACCCTAGGACACATCAATTTTAGTAACTTAAAATCAATGTGTAACAATGAGTCCTTAGATGGACTACCAAAAGAAATTGAAAATGAATACTTAAAGTGTGCTACATGTATAGAAAATAAAATGCATAATTTACCATTTAATAATAATCGAAGAAGAGCAGAGGATATATTGGAAATAGTGCATACGGATTTAAACGGACCACATAAGACTACTGGTAATCATGGAGAAAAATATTGGTTGAGCTTCATAGATGACTACAGCAAATTGATCAAAGTATATTGTATTAGAACAAAAGATGAGGTATATGATTACTTAGTGCAATATGTTAATGAGATTCAAAACTTAACAGGAAAGATAATAAAAGAATTACGATGTGATAATGGAAAGGAATACATGAATGCAAGAGTTTTTCAGTTTGCAAAAGAAAAGGGTATAATAATAAAACCATGTCCAGCATATGTACATGAACTAAATGGAACCGCTGAAAGGTACAATCGATCAATAATGGATATGGGAAGATGCCTTCTGTCAGAAGCAAAAGTAGACAGGAAATTTTGGCCAGAGGTAATTAAATCAGCTGCATATCTAAAAAATAGAACTTTGACAAATACATTGGAAAGAAAAACACCATATGAAATATTTTTTAAGAGAAAGCCATCAGTAAAAAACTTGAAAATGTATGGAAGTAAAGTGTTTGTAAGAATACCAGAAGAAAGGCGAAGATCTAAATGGGACAAAAAAGCTGAAGTTGGAATTTTACTTGGATATACTGATACCGGATACAGAGTGCTGATCAACAACAGAATAATTATAGCAAGACACTGTGATGTAATAGAGGAAGATATAATTTTATGTGGATTTGAGGATGAAAAGGAAAATATAATTGAAGATGAATTAAAGGAAAAAGAAAGGGAAGATTTACCTACTATAAAACAAGTTGAAAATGACAATACATTTGAAGTAAACAGTGATAATGAAGACAAGGAAGATGAAGAAAGGAGACAAGGGTTAAGGAGACGAGTAAAGCCTCCACTTCGTTTTGATGACGAATTTGGTTATTATTGTATACATGCTAATTTCTGTGATGCTATGATTCCAGAAAATTTTCAGGAGGCGATTACATGTGAAGATTCAATTAAATGGAAAGAAGCAATGGATTGTGAAATGAACAGTCTTGTTGAAAATAATACATGGACACTTACTAACGAACCCCCTAAAGGTAATAAGGTAATTGATGTAAAATGGGTATATAAAAGAAAGAGTGATAGTAAATATAAAGCCAGGTTAGTAGTAAGAGGCTTCCAACAAAATGATTGTATTGATGATATTTACTCACCAGTTGCTAAAATGCCAACTCTTAAATTGTTATTGTCTTATTGTTGTCATAATTCTTTAGATATTCATCAGATGGATGTAGAGACAGCATTTCTTAATGGTAAAATTTTATCAGAAGTATATGTAAAACAACCACCCGGTTTTGAAGATGGTACTAACAGAGTTTATAAATTAAATAAATCACTATATGGTTTAAAAGAAAGTCCCCGAGCATGGTATGAATGTTTTAATAGCTACTTGGTAACTCTTGGTTTTCGCAGAAGTAAATATGATTTTTGTTTGTATGTTAAAAAGGCAAAGGACTGGATTATTTACATTCTTTTATTTGTTGATGACTTATTGATTTGTTGTACAAATGAAAAGGTTATAGTTGATATAAAGCACAAATTATCTGACAAGTATAAAATGAAGGATATGGGTAAAGTTAAAAACTATGTTGGTATTGATATTGAATATGATTATAGTAATGATAATATTTTAACTTTGAGCCAAACTTGTTATATTGAGTCTCTAGCAAAGCGTTATAATATTGAAAACGCAAAATTGTATAAAACCCCTATGGAAATTAGTTTAAAGCTAGAACAATCTGACATAAATGAAAATGTTAAATATAGAAACTTAATTGGAGCTTTGTTGTACATTAGCTCTGGTACTAGACCAGATATATCTTTTAGTGTAAATTACTTAAGTAGATTCCAAAACTGTTATGATGAGACACATTTTAAATATGCTCTGCGAGTTCTAAAGTATTTGTATTTAACAAGAAATCTCAAATTAAAATACTTTAAGAATAATAAAGCTGATATTTTGGACTGTTTTGTGGATGCTGACTGGGCAGGAGACATTTTAGATAGAAAGTCAACATCAGGTTTTGTTATTAGACTGTTTGGAAATGTTATTAGTTGGAAATCAAAGAAACAGAACAGTGTAACAAAGTCTTCTACATTTGCTGAATATATCGCTTTATCGGAAGCTGTAACAGAAATAAAATTTCTTATTTGTTTGACTAATGATGTCTTTACTAAAATTTGCCACCCAGTCAAGGTGTATGAAGATAACTCTGGAGCAGTAGCTATTTCTAAATATGGAAACTTTACTAAGAATTCTAAGTATATTGAAGTTCATTATCATTTTATACATGAAAATGTTAAGCAAGGAAATATTGAGGTTGTAAAAATAGAATCAGATAATAATATTGCAGACATATTTACAAAAGCATTAGGAAGTGTAAAATTCATTAAGTTCAGAGATAGTTTAAATATAAAAGAATAAAATAAGATGTATCTAATTTAATTAAGCTATAAATAAAATGTATAAGATGTATCTACTTAAATAGTTAGAAGTGAGTATTGTAATTTCAATATTTTGTTTGTATTTGTTAGGTTGCAATATAAATGTAAGGAGGCGTGTTAAATATTGTACTTTTATATTGGCAACACTGCTCTCTCTCTCTCAAGATGTCATGGCCGATACAATGTGTATAAAAACGAGTGTGATAAATTATAATAATACAAGTGAGTTTAAATGATAAAAACTGGCGTTCTTTATTTAACATACTTAATCTATTTTAATGCAAAATACATAAACGCTGTATTATATATTTCAGCACCAAGAGACCTGGAGAGCGCTTTGTCGCTGCCTCGCGGAATGTTGCCGAGATTCCCCTGACAACCAGTCGTATTGTTCGCATTTAGTTCCTTTGGTAAGTAAAATTTTAAATAAGATTATTTTCCAGGTTTCACACGAAGATACCTACAGGAATTACGCTTCGAACATCGACCTACATGAATATTGCTTTTATTCTATCCATAACTCTCACATAGATAACGTAGCAAGTAGATAGGTAAGTATTCTATAATCGACTCCACAAATTTAAAGTAAAGTTATTATTTTGGCGTTATCTAACTGTTTGTGTAATATTTTACAGTGCGTAGAAAAGTGTATCGGTGGCAGTGTAGATGCGTTAGCAACTTTAAAAAGTTTAATAAATAATCACAACGACAACGTTCAGTTATTTTTTGAATCAAACGGAATATCGATTTTCAATAGGTGAGTTGACCCGTTAAGAGTTCATTAATCCTTATATTGAGTCCTCTATGAAGTTTTTCATCATTTTACGTACAAGCATATCTTTCATAGATAACGCAATATTTCCATACCTAGATTAAAAATATTTTAAGATTGGGTTTCCCTATCTGGAAAAAAGGATAGCTAAACTTAACGCATTCATCTGTATTTAAATTCTATCAGCAGGGAACAAAATAGGTTTCCAAGATAGGTATCCTACCTTTACCCTATCTACCTTGTTCCCTGAAATAAAATAAATGACTGAAAAAATTATATTACCTTTCTATACGAATATACCCTTATAGCTACTTATATTTTTTACTAGAGACAGATGAAATGCTACTTTTGTTAATTAAAATATTAAATATTATACCCTAATACTTACTTTCAGACAAGAATCACTACAGTATGACACAGCAATGCATCTTTTAAACTTAGCTATTCTACATGCACCCATGGAGGTGTTGGACACACAACGTGATGTCATATTACAACATTTAGAATATTACAAGGATCTGTACGGTACTCAGACTAAGGTAAATATTGTCTATTTTCATTAGTCCCCACGTAACGGAAGTAAACGTAAAAATAAATGTACTTTGGTTTCGCAGATAGGACAGTGGGCAATCGTAAATTTGTACCACATAAACACCCGTTTGAAAATTACTGCGGGTAAGTCCAACTTACCAAAAATATATAATCTTTTTATTGTCAAAAAAATATTAACTATTTCGTTAATATCTTTTACTACAGATTTGCATACTAAAGTAAACATCGAAAAAACTAGAACACAAAAAATTAATGACTCTACTATTGATATAGAGTTCATGAAACCTGATAACACCACTACGCTAATGTGTAATGTAATAAGAGAAATCCAGCAGTTTCAAGCGAATAATGGTTCCAAACTAAAAATACCAAATTTTAACAATAAACTACTGACAGCTCAGCTAGAAAAGAATAATGAAAATGTGGGAACATCCTATATAAGACAAGACCTTAATAATTCTACCTATGACAAACTACCAAATGGTAATGAAATGTCCTTTTCGTTTTTATTAAAGAATAAAACAAAAGAAACAAGTGTTCTTGAAGCAAGTTATAATGCCACGTTACGAACAGCAACAGAATCAGTTAGAAAACAAAACTTGATTTATTTTCGAAGAGCAGCAAAACCTTATTTGAAACTTCAAAATGTTCAAAGTTTGAAAAATATCAAACCAGAAAGTAGTATTTTAGACGACCCAAGTCTCCTCGACTTTAAGCCCATTTTTGTTTCGACACCTAAACACGCCAAGGCAATGGATACTGTAGAGTGCATTACAAAGTCTACACAAATCAACAGACCTAAAAATAAATCTTTGCTAAGAAAATATAAAAGGAAACAAAAGCATACAAAACGACCGAATCTCAAACGTTCAATAAGTTCTAGATTATTTGATGCTATTAACGATTCGTGTACAATATTTGTCAAAACTGTTAGAAACATATTTAAAACAAAAACAAGCGATGAAGACGTAAAAGAACAAGATAGCACTATTCGTACCGTAGATCAAGACTCCTCTTGTAGCTACAGTTTTACGAACTATATGCGCAAAAGAGATATTCTTCTGACGGCCGAAAGGTCGACTGATAAGAGTATGGTTTGCGATATGAAGAGCACTATGTTATGTAAAACTTGCAATGATACTGGAAACCTAAAAAACAAAGTCATGGACAATACCTACCTAAAAGAAACTATAACTAAGCTCAAGTTAGGAATAAATCTATACGGATGCGATTTTCGGGTAAATATTTTAAATTACATTGAGAACTTGAATTTTCCTAATAAGCTGGTCATATTACGTCTTTGAAATGTCCAATATTTTTTCAGAAAATATCAAGAGCTATGTGGCCACGAGAAAGATATATGACGCCTGAAGTGCTTTATAATCTTTATCGGAAACTAATAGTGAAATAAAATGATGTTTACGTACATTACTCTTACTCTTAGTTTAGTATAGAAAAAATAACGACTTAAATTAATGTAATTATTTATTAGGACTAGCAAACTGACATAAATAACATAAAAAGGCAATGTTAAAACAAAATAATATACCTAATAAAATATTCACAAATTACAATTTGCTATAGCTGTTTTCATGGCGCACCATATCGCTTGTGATATCTTGTACGGTGGGAGTTCCTATAAAGATTAAAAAGAGCCATTATTTTTTTAAAACAGATATTTTGGCAATTACATATTTTGTAAGATAAGTATAAAAATTTTAATAATTTCGTCAATATTACTCTCAATTTAGAAATAATGAAGAAAATCACCAGTCAGTTATAATCTAGGTACCTACTTACCCGCTATTTGAAAAGCGTATTCGAGTTCCGTGCGGAATATGGAGAGCATTCTTTGGACACCAGACTGTCCGCCTACAGTCAATCCCCATAGCGCAGGCCGACCCACAAATACCTGGCAATTAAAAGAGTGTTATACCATAATAATAAGTATATTTTAATTTAATTAGTCAGAAATATTCGCGGATACTCTTTTGTATTTAGAAAGAAATGAAATCTAACGTATCTTATTACGTAGAAAATAATTACGTATGTACCATTTTTGCACCGAGAGCCAGGGCTTTGTATACATCTGTCCCGCTCGTCACGCCTCCATCTAAGTATACCTCCACGTTGTAATCTTTTACGGCTTTAACTATTTCTGGCAAAGCCTCAATCTGAAAGTCAAGTGATATTATTAAGTAAAAATAAATATCGGGAACAATATTGCGTAAATTTTAAGTCTTATTGCGCAATGGACATAACAAATATGTAAGTAAATATATAAGTATAAGTATTGACTGCCTCGTTGGTCTAGTGGTAGCATGCGCCGCCTAAGGACCAAGAGGTCCCGGGATCAAATCCCGGGTCGGGCCAAAAAAAAAATTTGTGGCTGGGTACTTATTTCAATATCCAAATTACTTAGTAACAGCCCGGAGTCAACAAGTTGGCGGTTTAATCACCCCCGTGCCTCGTAAAGCACGTTAAGCCGTTGGTCCTGCGCCTGACCTCTCTCCGGTCATGTCGAATTTGCCGTCTCACCGGACTATGACACTATGAGAGTGAAGGAATAGAGAGTGCACCTGTGTACACACTTGTGCACTATAATATCTCCTGGGCAGATGGCTAATCCTCGTTGAGATTGGCCGCCGTAACCGATATCGCTTAGGAGGACATTATTAAGTATAAGTATAGATTATATTGCCCACGACATTGACTGATTTAAAATATATGTAAGATTATTAAGATAAGTAAGGTATATTTGAAAATTAGCAACCAATGGGCTATTTTACTCTAAAAAATTTTAGTCTTAATACGAATACGTAATATTCTAAAAAATCTAATACCCGAAAAAATTATACGAAAAATATATTGGTTAAACCTTTTGCTTTGAAACCTGCACAGTGGTGAGCGCACACAAGATGGGATATTATTATTAGGTTTCCACAGATTAGACCACAGGCAATCGTACATTTTGTTTTTTAAAGTTAATATTTCTTAAAAATGATAATATTTATTTGTAATATATGGTTCAGGTACCGTAGCTGGTACTCCATCAAGCTGCCTCGCACCGTGGTTAGATACAAGTATAGCATCACAACCAGCTTCTACGGCCTTTCTCGCATCATCTCCACGAAGTATCCCCTTGGCTATGATAGGCAGTTTTGTAATACTGTAATTCAGAAAAAGTTCCTCGTAAAGAACTATGTTTTTATCCAGGGGGGGGACAATACTATTATTGATAGGTCTGCCCCGTACTACCTTGCGTACGCCCGTGGCTACGGCGCCTCCATCGAAATAAGCTGGATTAAAGCGGCCCTATGTATTATTGATTCTGATCAATCATGCGTATCATACCTCTTCAACCATTTAATATCATCCCATGTTAGCGATTTGTCGAATAAGTTTTGCACATAATTATTCAATCCACTTCCCTTTCCTGTTTCATGAATTTTTGTTGACAAGTGACCATTGAAATTGGCTAACCTGAAATATGATTGACCTATTAGTAACAAGGTACTTAGATACATAAATAAAAATGTATATTGATTGACGTAATATAAAAATATATATAATATATATTATAAAACTCACTTTAAATGTTGCGGTAGTGTAAATTTGTTGCGTACATCTGCACGTCGAAGTCCAAATAATGGCGTATCAACAGTTAAAGCTATGGCTTTGAAGCCTGCTTTTTCTGCTCGTAAAACAAGATTCTTTGTTACCTGTCTAAAGTAAATAAAACAACCATCAACATTTTTTTAAATGACAATTAACATATTAGCCTGTCACACACAAATAACACAACGAACCTATCCGTGTAAATGTAAAGTTGAAACCATTTAATAGCCTTTGGTGCTGCCTCGGCTACCTCTTCTATTGAACTTGTCGCGATAGTACTTAGTGTATAAATGGTTCCCTCCGCCTCCGCAGCTGTAACAATAATAATTAAATTATTTAAATATATTTAGCGGTGGTAGCTCAATGGTTAGGACACGCGCCTCTTAACCGAGGAGTGCGGGTTCAAACCCGGGCACGTACCTCTGGATTTTTCAAGTCTATTTACGTATTTATACCACTAGCTCGTCGGTGAAGGAAAACATCGTGATGAAACCTGCAAATTCAAACAACTTTGGATTTGTAACCATGATCCAAAAATTGTCTGGTTCCCCTATCTTAGGGTTACGAAGGTCAGATTGGCAGTCGCTTCAATGTAATTACCAGGCTCGCTAAATCCTGGATCATGGTCTAAGCGGACCCCGTCTAAGCACGGAACATAACGCTAGGAAGATGATTTAAATATATTTAAGTATATATAAAACCTTGAATAGGCTATTTTCCTCAAAAAAGTTTTTTGATGGTAATATATATATTATACAGATAAATTAAATGGAAGTGTTTGTTTGTTTAAAATGCATATTTTAACATAAGGTATACATGCGTATACACGCACTGTAGACAGTAAATATGACCAAAATATGTTTATTGTTTTGATCTGTCTTTCTGTATAGCCATAACTCCGACACGCACGACTCCACCTACTTTGATGAAACTTTGACTGCCAGATAGCTGGTGTTACAAGAAGTATAATGAGCTACTTTTATTTAAAAAGAAAGAGATAGGATTTCGTGTAGATAGATGGAAATGGGCACCAGCGATTTTTTTTAAAATGTTAGGTAGGTACATACCTCTTGCATTAGCCAGTTCGCCGTCAGGATGCGCCATTCTCTGCATTGCAGTAGGAGATATGCCTACAGGCATCGAGGCTTCTTGTTGCAGGACAGTGGTGCGTAAATCGCAGCCAGTTAAACCAACGAGACATTTTGGACGGATCCGTAGTCTGCAAATGTGCAAAACTATTTCAAATCACTGAATTATTAAAATAACTTCCATTTAAAACTAAATATGTTCGGAAAATCAAACATGTTTTATTCTTGGATTATTCGAAACAAATCGAGTGTAGAAAACACAGAAATAAAAAAAATTACCTTCGAAAAGCTTGTTTGTTATTGGCTAATGTCTGCTCATCCGTGGCCCCACTCTTGTAGTAATCTCTAATCGTTTTAGGCAATAGGGCTATTGCTGCTTCTTCTAGTTCTTTTACACTAATATATTTCTCCATCATTGTGCAGCACTGCAGAATACTTGTTGGATCTTTATGAGGGTACAAGACTGCGCGAGAGTTTATCTAAACACTGTTTTATACCTTACATTTTATCAGCAACTTGCGGCAGTACAGAGGTCAAATATTGTTTGATATGTCCACGTCATTAGTACAAACATTTCTGGATAAATAATACCAAATCATTTAAAAGATTACATAAAAGGAATGACATAAAATGTATGATTCTGCAGTAGGTACCTACTACTTTGATCGACCTGATATGACCTGATCTTACCTAAGTAATAAAAAGCAGACTTAAAAGCAGTCAGAAAGAACCCCAATTAACTTTTCATCAGTACGTATATTTTATCGTCATACTATTTTAGATTTAGTATATCTACTAATACTTATAGATACTATCTATATTTGCGAAAGTAACTATAACTAACGCGTTCACGCGTAAACTATTAATCCGATTGCGATGAAATTTGGCACGCGCAAAGGTTTGAACTCTATGAATGGACTGGACATCGGCTTCTTCTCATTTCGGTTAGTAGTAAATAATAGATCCCATTGCATAAACGGTAATCGCTATGACAGACCGAAACAGGGGCGATATACATTTATCTATGTACAGTATAAAAATAAACCCCTATTTCTCCTGATCACGCTATAACGTGAGAACGGCTTTACCGACTTCATTCATAATTTTTTAAAATGTTTTTTAATACTTTGTAATATTTAATATATTTTTTCTTGTAAATTATTTTCAGAGCAATAAAAATATATTTTACTAACTAAACTTCACGCCATTTCCCTAGCGGGGTTATAGGCAGAGTTCACCGAACGCCATATGGCACGATCCTTACACACCTCACTCTCGCCTCTTCAACATTCATGATCCTTGACCATGATGATGATTCCTAACATCAACTTCTGTTAATACACGAACCACCGGAGCATGCCTCTTCTTACCTTGACTCCGACGCTGTCTTTCAGACCGACTCTCTTTCTTACATCATCATTCCGAACGCAGTCTGTGAACGATACACCGCAGATTTTCCGCAGCGCACGCATTTCGATCGAATTTATTCTACTTTAATGCTCTATCTGCAATACCCAACTCTCGCTTCCATATGTTAGCGTACGAATCAGCACCGCATTGTGTATAGCGAGCAGGACTTAAGACTTTACTGCCTAGAAGTTTTCCTAACGCTCCATTCACCTTATTCCCTGCATTCACTCTTCTTTCTATATCAGCGGACTACCTTCCATCTCTGCTAAATGCAGAACCTAGATATACAATTTCATTCACCTGTTCCAGCACTATATCATCAACCGTTCCTGTATCCGTTTTGGTCTCATCTCTTTCATAATATCTTAGAGCGGCATAAAGTTTAATGCTGGTTATTAAACAGTATGGTTGGTAGCGCTATATTGGTGAAACTATACAATCTCAACGACAATGAGCCTGCTACATAAGAGAACAAAGATGACCGGACAGGTCAGGCGGAAGACCACTTGTTTAAAGTACGGGGTGATAAACCACCAACTTCATGACTACGGGCTGATACTGAGTACCAAATTTCAATATCGAAATACCCAACCACAAATTTGCACTCAACTCCGGATTTCAACCCAGAACCATGACCAACGAGGCAGTAGGTATATGAACCTTACGGGAAAGGAATACTTCTTTGTTTTCATTTATTCCCTTTGTACCGTATTGATATGACGATTTATTGAATTGAAGTAAAACTAACAAGTTTTAAGTAAGTACTTAAATAAAATTTCTCGTACAGTTGTCAACCCTGCCTTCTTTTGCCCCGCACCGCGTACAAACAACAACGCTGCCGCGCTAACAGTAAGAGCAGTAAGTCGATTTTTTTCAAAAATGAGTTAAGTACATATCCTGGATCGCCACGCAATGCTCTATAATCTGGTCTTTGTCATGTTTTTCTAGCTTTATTGTAACCTAAAAAAAACATTGAGCTTGCAGCAGTAAGTCAATGCAATTGTTTCTTTTTTCTTAGCATAAAAGCAGGAAGTATACTTACTGTACGGTAATTAGTGTACCTCCAATATCTTAATTCTAATTCACTTATAATAAAAACAGTAAGTGAACATACTGTTGAGTAAATGAGCTTAACCAAAAACTTTTAACTATTGGATACTTAGAATGACAGCAGTAATCACACTCACTGCTTTTATGTCAACCATATTTTGCAAACTAATTTACCTAATGTCTAAGTATATAAGCAGTAGTCCCACGTACTTAAGTTCCACGTAGCTCAAATATAAGCTCAACCATAATGAGGAAGATGAACAATGTTTGGAGTTACTACAAGCAACAATTTTTAAACATCAAATGTTACCGGAATTTAAAAAAAGCTGTCTCTTAGAAGAATACCAAAGTTTACCAAAGATGAGATTTTAAACAAACTGTTGACGTTAATGCCAGATAACAGAAAAGGGTTTTATTTAAACTTGCCGGTGTCAGAACACGTTACTAACATCGAATACTTAGTTTTTGTTTGTAATAGTGTTTTTATTAGACTGCTAGACGGGAGGGCAATACTAGAAACGTTCCTTTAGAATAAGTATAACTCTTTTGTGATTTTATTATAATGTGTCTTTGATCTCAAATTGTGTTCACGTGGTTTTACTTTGTAAGTATTTTATTAGGATAAATAATAATTAATCCTAAATTTTTGAATTAAGAATAATGCTAAAACTAGACAACTTTGATATGTTTTTCTTGAATTGTTAATATAAAACTTAATATAAAACTTGATATTACTGATTTTATAGAAGACTGATTAAATAATCCTATTTTAGAAATTGGTACAGGATTAGGTATCTTTTGCTCTAAGTATTGCAGAAAATATTCTTAGTTTATTGTGTCTGTTATTTTGATAAGAAGTTTTGAACAGTCAAAATTTTGATTATTCTAAATAAACATTACTCTTTCATTTATTACTCATCGCTACCAATTAAACTAGTACAAGCACTTATTAACTCAATCAGTTTTACTTCATATCAAAAATATATAATAAATAAATGGATTAATGTATAAATATAGTAAGTTTAATACATAAAACCAAAAGCATACCGCTTGAGAAATTAAATGATGTTCACTTTTCAAAACCTTGTAGAAAAAAACCTATACATTATTTACTATATTTGAAGGTAGGTATAGATTGCTCACTATATGATCTTCTAAATTGTATATAATTATTTATACTATTTAGCTTACATCTTAGTTTTTTTTTATCCCAAAGTGATACGTACTTTCATACAAAATATCGATATCGTATGTATGGAATACTTAGCATTACAGCAGTAACTAGGGTACTTACTGCAGTTATTCTAAGTTTTCAGTTTAAATTTATTTAACTCGTACTAGATATAATAGGAGTTTTCGTCAATTAAATGTGTTATAACAAATAAAAAGCAATTATTAAGTATGTATCATGAAAGAACTCTATTTAAGCTACATAGTGAAAAAAACAGACCTATTAAAACTTCTAAGCTAAGGAAGTAGTAAGCAAAATTTTAATCAAAATCTTTAACCGCCATTTTCTCAACTTGGTAATTTTTGACTTACTGCTCTTACTGTTAGCGCGGCAGAACGGTTCAAGTCACACCATTAAGCTAGAAAGCAAATATTTTCTAAAGCTTTATCTGTTTTAAAACAATTCAAGATTATTTAAAATGCAAGGTGTCTACTTTCTAGTATCTTAAGAGTACATATTTAATGTATTAAATTTACGTTTAGACGTCATATCACCAACAATCTTAAATATACTAATAAACATTGGAAATTTTCACTCCACTGTATTAATATAATAATTTAATAAATAACACAGAATGGGTATCAGCACATGCCACTCTCATTTGTCATTTCTGTTTTGATTTACTGTCGATCAGTATCTTTCATTATCGGAATGACAGCAACATTATTGCAAAAGAAATAATTAAATTCATAGATTTAGAATTTTTTGACTTAAATCTATGATTAAATTAGATACATAAGTAATTGACAAAGGCATTATTTTAGTCCGTCCAGTGAGACAATAAAAAGAATTAAAAATATTGTATGCGTATTTTTCTTTTCTACAGTAAACCAAAAACGACAAAGATTAAACGTGTTAAAATTCTGCGTGACGTCACAAAAGCATTAAAATTTGTAGGCTCAAGTGACGTCAATACACCCCACTCCAGAACTTTGATGCGCTGTTTCTTCATTCATTTTTCAGTTTAAGACCAAACACAAAATATGTATTCAATTATTTTTTGATAATATATCTGATGAACAAAACATATCTACTTTCTTCACCCAGGAAAGTTCTTTAGTAAAATAATGTGTAGTGCATGATAAAGTTACCACAACTTTATAGTTAACACTCCAAATCGATGATTTATTATTGACGGCATTTTTACGGAAACTACTGGATAGTTTCCGTAAAAATGCCGTTCTACATATTGTGCATGATGTCTACATTTGGTAAGATAGATTTATTGAATAGATCTTGGGAACGAAATAATATAAGGGGCCTCGCTGATGCGACTTTACCCACGTCTACATTAGACCACGCTACGCCACTGCGGACCATGGCCCCTAATCTCTATCTCATAACCATTGGGGAAACGTATTACATAAGAATAATTTCACATTAATTTAGAGAACATATTTCACACTATTGAGTTCGGTATATAAGTAAGACACGTGCTTACAATATTCTATAAATGAAACACAAAGAAAAATTTTTGAATTTATTTCTTGATTTTAATATTATAATATCTGCACGAATGCTATTTCGTGAGCATTCTTGTATAATGTCAAATGCCATTCGTTATATATTTGCCATAGAAATGTTATACAAAACTCAACTGACCTTATAATAATTTATTAATTAGACATTTTACACTTCGAGATGAAACTTGCATGCGGTTCTGTCGGACATTAAACAGTTTCAAAGGTAATATGCCAAATAAAACTTTACATTTAATTGCTGTATTTAAAACCATGCAAACTCGAATTACTTAAATTTTGGGACCCCTTCACGTGTATGTATTAGCAAGACACTGCCTATTTAATTCATGTTTACAAATTTCTGAAAGTGCATTTGTCTTACTTTCCCAAACTCGTAAAGCTGAATTAGATCCACCCCTTGTATATTTGGTAGTTATTTGTTATTATTCATGTTTTTTAATGATCATTACTATTTCTCCTATCTAAGCCTAAGATCGATCACATTTCACCTCCATTCAACGAAATATTAACTCTTGCATTTTACAAAAGATACAAAACATTTCAATTACTAAGCTATTAAGAAGAAGGGTCACCACGCATCCCTCATTCTATAACTTCTTTGGTAATAAAGTTACTAGTATAATCAGCAGTTAACCAATCAGTTTTCTAATTGTTCACTATTATGTCTCTTTCAAGCATTACATCGCATGGTTTTGACTCACCAAAATCCAATTGACTAAAGCTTGCAAGTATATAAAGCTTACTAAAACGAAATTTAAAAACATTTTTGACATAGTTAAAAATAAAATTTGTCAATAGATCAATATGCAGACTATCAGGAGCAAGCAAATTGAGCAAATCAAAGTAAAATAAGGCACAAGGTCTATGCGACCAGTATTAGTATTATTTTAGTGCTACACGAATAATAAGTTATAAATTAAGAATAAGATACTAAAAGGGAAGTAGTTAGAAATGCATAACTAAATGTCAGCGTTTTACTTTACAGGTACTGAGTAAGTGTTGTGGTTCAATATAAAATTCCCATATGCATCGCCTGATAGCCTGGGTAGTACAACGATTTAACTACTACAAAGAAGGAAAATATCATACAACCGTTAAGACATATAAAAATAAATAACATATATTACAAAGCAGAATATTGACATAGTGGCAACATTTTCCTGTTAGACTAGTCGTTAATACCTATATCTACATTTTTGTTGAATTAAAAACTAAGATCATATGTTAATACATCTATCGAAATAAGCCAAAATATTAAAGTTTGTTATGCTTAGTCAGTTTTAGGCCAATTTTGTCATCTGGCCCACCATATTCTATAATATGTACAGTCAATTTGTAATGAGCCCAGTATCTACTTGTTCGCGGTTCTAGTGCAGAGCAGGGTTCGAGTGATGCAACCATTCAATGAGTTCACAAACTTTAACGAATCTTACATTTACAGAGACATGATGATGTCAACCTTGTCACCTCGCTATCCGTCGCCAGTACAGCGCGTTAAGTATAGCAGTAGCTCGGAAGAGCCACACTACAAATGACATCGCATGAGTTTCTATATTACTTTTATCGCTACATTTTGCAGTTTTGTCGGTGTTCAAATAAAAAATATGTCTATAATGCGAATATATTACGTAATACTGTCGTCCTTAATTGCTTTAAAATCATGTACCACAGTTTAACAAAATACATCCTACGATTGTTAGTTTCATAACAATAATTACTATGGGACATGTAACAAATACAAAAAAAAACATTACATGGAAGTCCAGTCAGACTAGCATTGCTGTAAAATAATCATATAAAGGAAAATATATCTCAGTGCTAAATGTGAGATATTCAATCCTCTATTTAAATATATCATTTAAATTACACCATATTTCATGACACAGTAGTGATTTACTAACATTGCTAATCCCCTTGGACCCATTTAATTAACTAAGTACAATAACTTCATTACCCTTAGGTATTTATTTTTAAATGCAAGTGTATTTGAATTGCGTATCAGGGCTTAACTTAACAAAATGGAGAAGTGAGAATTTTTCATTATTTTTGTTTTCAAAAGTTTAAGCCCCTGGACTAGAACGACGAAACAAAACGCCCTAGCCTCATATAATCAGATGTTTTTAATTTATTTTGTGGCGAACTTATAAATTTTAATCCGGTTACAACTTGGATATTTCGTTTTTAAGTCAGTTCAAATTGTTAAAAGACAACGTCCAGATAGCACCCACTTAGCATTAGCTTCTATAATAAATAGATAGATCTATAACAATTGTCACTGCTTTACAATATGACTTTATGCCAATTCAATGAAATACAAAATTAACGACTCTAAACTAGCTGTTATGAAATCCACGTAGCAAAACACATGTTTGAAATAGTTTTTTTTCCATTCCCTGTACTTTACAATTTTTTTATGTATAAACGATTTCATTGTGTTCCGTTGGTACAGACTAACACGCATTGTGAAACAGCATCTGCTCTCGAGTGCTGCAACTGCGAATTTTTTTCTCAGGAAATATATTTAACAGCGACATAACGTAATATTCATGTATATTAAGAGCGCGACTAGTCTTAGATATAAATAACCGTCAACGATAGACGTAATACCGATATAAACATTTAAAATCCATTAGCTATCTCTCACTAACGCAGTATTACTAAAAGCATAGCGAATTAATGCTGCAAAGCGAAATATAAAAATTTATCGATTCGTCTCTATCATCATAGGTCCGAATAGACAAAGTTTCGGTTCGACACGGACACGCAACTCGTTAGGCACGGCCACGGGCGTCGCCAACTCAATCTCGCACAATTCATCGGGCGACGCGATATCGGGGGTCCTCGGCGGGGCCAGACGCCGCCGTAGCTCGCAAATATTAACAGTAAATACGCGAAAACGACAAACAAAAACTACGGATCGCGAAATATGAATAAATCTTAATTAGTAAAAATAAATATTATGGTACTTTTAAAGCGGAACATTAAGTTAATAAATAACCGAACGTGAGGCCGGCGGGTGGCCGCAGGGCGAGGCGGCCCGCGCTCACGTATCGTTAACATCACAGAACAAACCGCGCCGGCGCCGACCCGCGCCGGGCCAGCGGGGGGCGGGGAAACGACGCAGCGGTAAAAAAAATCCCATAAAAAAGTGACAATCGCCTCACACTAAATCGAAAACGGCGGACAAATTCGGATGCGAGTTCGGTTCTCCTCGGACGATCGCGGAACGTAATCAGAGCAGGACAAAAGCGGTCGGCAACCTCGGGCGTCCCTCGGAACTCGAATCTCAGAGATGGCGCATGCGCGCGCGGCGGCGGCGGCAGGCGCGCGCGTCGGTCGAGCGCGACGCGTCGGCGTCGTCGGGCGCGTCGTCGTCGTCGGCGCTGTCGTCCGCCTCGCCCGCGCCGCCCTCGCCCGCCGCGCCGCCCGCGCCGCCCGCGCCGCCCGCGCCGGCCGCGCCGTCCGCGCCCGCCGGCCCCGCCGCGCCGCCCGCCGGGCCCTCCGGCGCCTCGCGCGCCTCCTCCTCCTCGTCCTCCTCCTCGGGGCTGAGCTGGTACGCCCTGCAAAACGGTCGACGACGTTACTTCCGGGGCGCATACATCGCTCGCGATTCAATACGAGCACCTCGAGGTAAACCGGACAAATCGACTGGTCCCCCGGAGATACTTACTTTTCGAGAGTTTTCCTCGCCGAGTTGCTGCGCTCCAGGAAGTAGCCACTCGAGGTTTCGTTGGATGTCGTACCGTACGATCCGTAACCTCCCGGCCCATACTTCTAAAACAAATAGCGTGCTTTAATCGTGCTTAATACAGGGTGTTACAAAACTACCCGTAAAACCGAAAGGAGGTTAAGTGGGGCCTTATAACGAATCTATTCACAATATTTAAGAACAGTAGTAAAGCTGTATTATAACATACACCAAAAAAATATATATGTATTATTATTATTTTCACTGATTTGCAAACCCTATTTCATTAAAATTAAAGAGAAAACTACGCAGAATGTACCTTTCTACCTAATTCGCGGAACAACAAAAAATTTAAAGATTTGAAATTGACAACACATTTTTTTTTTCCGACTTGTCATTTTTTGAAGCCAGTACTTGAGTATACACCGTGCTTTTTTTATCGTCTTACATCCGAAGGCCACTTTATATACCCGACATGTAGAACATCTTGGCAGTGTTATTTTTTTTTTATCGCTTTAAATTATACTACGGCAAAATAAAATAAATATTTCAATATAATTGTGAATCAACCTGTACACAATGTTTACGATTTAGTAACACCAAGCGCATGCGCGAGATGCGCACGCGGCCATTATTGTATTCTCTATTGGTTAAGATAAATGTCTCACGCCAATCAATAATAGTCCACGTGGACTGATGACCAATCACGCGCTAGCCTTTTGGCCCCGCCTACGCATTCGTCACTTGCCCTTTGACACAAGAAAAAATTTCAGTCGTTTCTAGGAATCCGGATATGCGCACGCGCTATTGTGATTGTTATTTTTCGCGACTGTGAGTGTGACGATGAGTGACAGAAATTACGTTTACTTGGTCAGAGCTCCAATATGGAGTATTAACAAATAGTACGTCTGTACGCAGTGAGTGGGGATAATTTAAGCGAAGCAAGAAGGTTGTACGCTGCGCCCGAACATCTTGATATGTTACGGAATCGAGGTGCTATCAACCCACAAGTGCCAGGCTTCCAAGTCATTTTAGCAGCAACACAACGTTTAATTGACCATGGGCAATTCCGTACCCCAGCCTGTGCCCCAGCTCATGCACGAGGTGGAGGCAGACCCCGACATTCGCCTGTCCTCGAAGAGGATATCTTACGATATTTCGAATTACTTCAATACAGGTAAAGCCCCTACACATGTACATAAATTTGTGATTTGTAAATAGGTAGGTAATTATTGTTATTAACGTAGATTCCAATTTTTTAATACACCTGAAACAATTTACTTTCTTAATTTGAAAATCACAAACCCATTTACGCGGTAAAATTATTTGATACAACTTCCTATCCTACGTTTTCTGGAAAATAACTAATGAAATTGATTAATTAACATTGTAGAATGTTTCCGATGGTCCTAAGTCCGTAAAAGTATGAAGGGAAAATGAAAAGGATTAATCTGTTTTACCTGTTACTTATAAGTAAATAATTTGTCTTACTACACTATTCGGCCGCGGCCGGCTCCCGGGTGAATGAACTTTACGTCCGAGCGTGTTACGGGGTGTTTCAAAATGAATAGTCTGAAATAATTATTTTATAATTTATTTATACTATTTGTATTGTTAAAAAAAAAATAACACTGCCAAGATGTTCTACATGTCGGGTATATAAAGTGGGCTTCGGATGTAAGACGATAAAAAAAGCACGGTGTATA
>OX596201.1:7973152-8007939 GCA_951394215.1 Glyphodes perspectalis
ATTAATTCGCACAAAGCTGAAAATTGGCATGAATGTTGAGAACTCTATTACAACTAATTTGTCAATTATCCACATCAATCCGATGTGTGCAAAAATATTTATTCAAGGTCAAATGTTGCAAAAATCGGTTTTTTGCGTTTTTCAGCTAAACGGTAAGCTTTATCATAAAAATAGGTGAGACAAAAATTATTCATCATGCAATTATCTATAAAAATTGTTCATACACTTTTTTTCCTCAGAATCACCATTTCGGAGATATAGCGATGCAAAAAGTTGAAAAAGTTGTGTTACTCATAATATGCACACGTTTGCGCGCCACCCGTGAGGTAGTGTACATGGCGCGTTTTTTTTTTACGTGGTTTCCCCAGTAGGCCTATTCCACGATCTATTGTGGTTCTGTTGAGTTAAAAAGCTATTGTATTAAATTGAAAATGGTACTATTGGAAATGACAAGGGCGGTGTAAGTAATCAGTAATTTGAGAAAATTATTCGTCTGATTGATACGCATCTAATGGAATATAATCCGTACTGTCTTGTTCTTCTTCTCCTTCTTCTTCTTCCTGCTGCTGAGTACAAATAAATTGTTCAAAGAGCGATGCATCAGATGTCTCCTCGCCTATATCGTAAGAATCCTCTCCTACTGGCGATTGAACATTGGAGCACGATTGGCCTCGACAACTGATACATGATAATGAACAAAACAACCCAACTTTTTTACAGCCGCATTTAGCACTACACCCAGTTTTGCAATTGCAAAAAATTGAATTGAGGAGTTTTTCCGGTGCAGGAGGGAGTAAAGTCTGAACTGGTTCCAATATATTGTCAATTAACTTCCAACCCCAGTCTTCTGGGTTTAGTTTATTACCGAGCCACACTTGAACTAATATACCCGAAATAGATGTTGATGAGCAGAAGCAGAGGTTGGAGGAAGGCAAGCTAATTGCACTTGTTTTTTGTTATGCGTATTTTTTGCAAAAGATAAGTATCGAAACTTATCTAAGCACTTTCTGTTGATCTGAGCTAAGCACGTAATTTTTTTTGGAGCTCCGTAAACGGAAAGAAGAAAGCGAATTCCGTTGGTGATTATAACTTGTGGAGTAGAGGTACTTTCTTTGAAAACTTCAGCACAATCAACTAAATCTTGTCTCTCAAAACAATTTCAAAACTGTTTTTTTACCCCTCCTGAAAAATGCTGATGTCGTGTCGCAACCAGTTACTGCATGTAGAAATAAGATGTGATTTTGGCATTTTGAAAAAGCAGATAAACTCTTGGATGAATATATTTTTGATTGTTGTTGAGCCTTCCCAGGTTTTATATTCTTACAATTGTAAAATCTGTATGTATACGACACGAAAACTAATATTTTTACTTATATTACCGTTCTGTAACGTATATAACGGTAATTGGCATACATATTATGAGTAACACAACTTTTTCAACTTTTTGCATCGCTATATCTCCGAAATGGTGATTCTGAGGAAAAAAAGTGTATAAACAATTTTTATAGATAATTGCATGATGAATAATTTTTGTCTCACCTATTTTTATGATAAAGCTTACCGTTTAGCTGAAAAACGCAAAAAACCGATTTTTACAACATTTGACCTTGAATAAATATTTTTGCACACATCGGATTGATGTGGATAATTGACAAATTAGTTGTAATAGGGTTCTCAACATTCATGCCAATTTTCAGCTTTGTGCGAATTAATGTAAGCTTGAATGTCTATTTTGACCGGACTATATAATGACATCCTTGTATTGAGGTAGCAAACATTTATGAATGAAAAATAGAAAATCTATTAAAGTAGACAATTATTAGGTAAAATAGGTACGTAGGCCTTCCTGTTAAATAATCTGGTTCTCTGACATGACAGCTTCCTAGGATTGACAAAATGTTTGGCTTTGATAATTTATTAGATTTTTTTTTACGGGGTATTTTGTAACACTTTGTATATCGTCCAAAATATAGTAGACAGTATTTTTCTTTTTGACTGCCTCGTTTCTGCGCATGACCTCTCTTCGGTCATGTCGGGTTGCCGTCTATGAGAGTGCAGAAAAACAGAATGCATATGTGTTTGCGCAGACACTTGTGCACTATAATATCTCCTGCGTTAATCCTCATTGAGATTGACCGCCCTGACCGAAAATCAGTTAGGAGGATATTATAGTAAAGACAAATAAAGAAAGCAATCGCAGTAGTGAGTAGTTGACTCACGCGGTCGAGCTCGTCCTGCAGCCAGGCGAGCAGCTGGCGCCAGCGGCGGCGCGCGTCGGGCTGCGCGTGCACGGCGCGCACGGCGGGCGGCGCGCGGCTCATGACGCCCACCAGCAGCTTGACGCACGCGTACGCGCGCTTCTGGTAGTGCCCGCGCGCGCGCGCCGCCGTCTCCAGCAGCCCCGGCCGCTCCTCTGACACGCCCTGTGCGACACACGCTCTGTTTAGACGACGTACCTCCATCGGGAGAACACTTGATCAATTCCATAAATTACAAGGCTCTTCAATAACTAAAGATGATAGTTTCAATAGAATGTAGTCAGAATTCCACATTCCTAGACGTATATGCTAATATGGGTACAATACACAAAATGAAGGATACGAACGAGAAACATACTTAAGTAAGGCGATAGCGAATTTTGATGACGTTACATAGCATGCACTATTAATTAATACTCCACCAACAGACCTTGATGACGTTGTGTATGCGGTGGTGCTGCCAGCTGTCCTCCATGAGGAGCAGCGCGGTGAGCGCGTCGGCGTGGCGGCGCAGCTCGTGGCAGTACGCGTACGCCATCTGCCACAGCAGCTCGGCCAGCGCGATGCGCGACCACTCCGCGTGCTCCCAGCACAGGAACTGCACGAGCCGGATGCCCTCCTCGCACCCGCAGCACTCCTCCGTCAGCTTCTTCATGTACGTGCTGGAAACGAAACAACACGCTTGTCATTTCGAGTAGGTAGGAAATATATCATCATCTTGCTCTACGCTCGAGTCGGAATTCGCATAGCGATTTAGCGATGTCAGAAATAAATACGGTGGAAAATGGTCGGTTAGAATCCGGAAACTCGTTCCCAGGCCCTATCCCGACAAGCGATGCGACGGAGAATCCCGGAGTTTTAGTGGGTATCTCCCCTTCTCTTATAGGGGAGGAGAGTACCACATAACCATCTCGGTCCCTCGAGGCGAAGCGAAGCGCGTTTCACGGGATGACCAACTCACCCGGTGCGATTGTAGAGGATGTCGGCGGCGGCGGGCGAGAGCTGGGGACGCGCGAGCGGGACGGCGGCGGCGGCGGCGGCGGCGGGCGGCGGGTCGGCGTGCGGGTTGGGCGCCGCCGCCTCGCCGCCCGCCGCCGCGCAGCGCGCGCTCACGTCGCAGCAGCGCGCCAGCACGTACACCACCTGCGCGCGCACAACCAAGGGGATCAATATACGTAGCTTTTCCACCGATCATATAATATTATTCCAAGAATCTAAGAGTCAAAAACACTCCGAGTAGCGGGCGTGGCCCACCTAATTACCGTGTCCCTCCTCGGCCGTAGATCTTTATTATGAAGCAAAAACGAAAACATTAGGCAACATTTACTCCGTTGCTATCACTTTGGTAACATTAATAAACAAAATATAATAAAATATTGAAAGAAACTTTAATACAAAAGAAATTGGCATATATTCAGAAAAATTCTAAATCCACCACTCACCTGATGTATTTTCGCCGACTCTGGATATTGATATTTTACAAGAGATGCAGACGAGTCATCCATGCATACGCTTAAAACGATATCCAGTATTTTCAACTGAAAGACAATATGAACAAGTATGAAAATTCAAAGAAACAATAAAATAAATATTGTTTCTTGAAATGGCTTAAGTGGATTTTCCGAGTATACTTGAAAAGCCAAAGAGCCAAAGGTAATCGAAATATCGAGGCAAACTGTAGCCAAAGTAGGCAACAGTTTACCCAGTAAAAGTATCTTATTTCCAGTTCGGACTCGAAAAAATACCCTTCTATCGGGCACAGGTAACAGCAAGACAGTGACAAGACTCACCCTAAGCAGCTGGTGGCGCTCGCTGAGGCCGAGCATGGCGTAGGTGTGGAACAGGTTGAAGAGCAGCGGCAGGTGGCGCTGCGCGTGCGCGTCGGCGTAGGGCGGGTCGGCCAGCGCGCGCGCCGCGCACAGCACCTGGTCCGACAGCGACAGCGCCTCGTCGCGCGCCGCCCACGACCCGTACCCGCTGCTCACTGCGCACACACACACACACTCTTACACCAACGAACTATCGTAACATGTCGCCCTAGTTCTAGGTATACTACCAGGGACGAGGAATATCTGACAAGACAGTGTTGGACAAAGTTTTATCTAACTACTTATTAGATTACTAACTACGATTACATAAATTAATTAGTTATCATAACTACAAATCACATGAAGTAACCGTAAAAAGTAGTTTAACATTTTGATTACTAACTACTAATTGTAATTGCAATCACTTTTACGAGATTACTTTTTATAACTACATGTTTAACATGATGTTGCGTCAAATCTTGCAAGTTAAATTTGTTTCACTTCCCGATTTCCGACTGAGCTGAAATTTTGCATTCATGTGTATATGGCGTGACAATGCAATAGTATAATGTCATAGAGCTGATCTGATAATAGTGCTGGAAGGTGGCCATAGGAACTCTATAATAAAATGACGCAAACCCATCGAGTTTAGAGATACAGATTAGAGTTTTATTCCTATGTGGAGATCAGGGTTTGATGATGGAGCTGGAAGGTGTTTGCTGAGTAATTGCGATTTTTGGATAACGTGTCAATACAGTGGCGGATTTACCCTAAGGCCCGGTAGGCCCGGGCCTAGGGCGGCCAGATTTAGGGGCGGCCCCAATCGTGTCAAAAAACTTATTATGGCGTATGGTTGGCGGGCTGCACTGTATGGTGCTACGCGAGTCGAAATTTAAAGTCGACATTGATTCCTCTAGTCCGGAATAGAACCCATTTAGAGCCCAGAAGCCCGAAATAAAACTGATTTAGAGCCCAATAGTCCGACTAGCACCTACACTAGACCCTGCGCTCCTACTGTGCATTGAGAAATCCGATTTTGCACCTAATATAAGTCCAAAGATATTAAAAATATAAAAAAAATTTAACGAACTTCAAAAAAAGGAGGAGATTCTCAATTCGACTGTTTTTTTTTGTATATATTATGTTACTCGATATCTCTAAGAATTGTTAACCGACTTTCTTCTTTTATTTAAAAGGGTTTACTCTCGAGATGGTCCCATTGCTACCAAGTCAGGATCTGATGAAGGGATCCCAGGAAAATCAAGGGAAATCCTCAAAATTTATAGGCACGTACAATGTGTTTTAGACATTTTCTAAGATTTTACAAGTATTTACGCATGGTACTTATCATCTTATGTTGCTGAGCTGATGATAAAAGGTACAACTCCTAAACGATTAGGAATTAGTTGTTAGAATGATTCTTTAAATATTGATATCTTCGAGAATTGTAAGACGATTTTTAGAGTTCTTTTTTTATCATAAAGGTATATCCTTAAGTTGGTCCTATTGGCACCAAATCTGGATCTGATGAAAGAGTCTTAGGCAAATCGAGGGAAACCCTCAAGTATTATAGGCGCGTACAATCTATATTAGTTATTTTCTAAAACGATTTACAAGGGACTTGTGTGAGATAGTATTATTTGCTGATGATACTTCACTGATTTTTAAAATTGATAGACATAATGAATCTCTTGACGATGTAAATAACGCTCTCTCACGGGTTCTTCATTGGTTTTCAACTAATAACTTACTTCTTAACGCAAAAAAAACAAAATGTGTTAAGTTCTCAATGCCTAACACAAGGCAAGTTAATACGCCAATTATTATGAATGATGAAGCACTAGATGTAGTTCAATCTACTGTGTTTCTTGGAATAACTATTGATGCTAAATTGCAATGGGGTCCCCATATTGCGGCACTGGCAGGAAGACTTAGTTCAGCTGCATATGCAGTCAGAAAAGTAAGACAATTAACTGATGTTGAAACAGCAAGACTGGTGTACTTTAGTTATTTTCATAGCGTTATGTCATACGGTCTGCTGCTGTGGGGTTCTGCGGCCAATATACAAACTATTTTTGTATTGCAGAAAAGGGCAGTCAGAGCCATATACGGCCTTAGACCACGTGACTCTCTTAGAGAAAAGTTTAAAGAAATAAAAATTCTAACCATAACATCACAATTCATTTTGGATTTATGTATATATTCAAAAATATTGAATCATTTCCTAAAAAGTCAAATACTCATAGTTTTAATACGAGAAATAAACACAAACTTGCTGTTCCAAATCATAGACTCCAAAAAAGTGGTAATTCATTTATTGGTCTAAGTATTAAAATGTTCAATAAACTACCACAAAGTATTTTAACATTACCCTTACATAGATTCAAATTATGCATTAAATCATTTTTAATGAGTAAGGGCTATTACAAGATCGAAGAATTCCTCAATGACAAAGATTTATGGTTAACTTCATAATGAATTGTTCATCTGCAGTGATATCTAGTCTTAAGTGTGGATTAATTAAGTTTATAAAATTGTATAATTGGCATTTAAAAGAGTAACTATCGAGTTTCTTGCCGGTTTCTTCTCGATAGATTCTACCTTCCGAACCGGTGGTAGTATTTTGTGTTCTTTTTTTTGTATATTGACTATTTATAAGTGCTTTCTTGAAGCCTATATAAATAAAGATATTTTGAATTTGAATTTGAATTTGATTCAAGTATTTACGTCTGGTATTCATAATCTCATGTTGCTGAGCTGATGATGGAAGGTATAACTCCTTGAAGATTAGTAGTTTTAAGTGATTCTTTAAATATTATAAGTTATACCTTTTCGTCTTTAGTTTCATTAGACCGGCATTGTCTCATTAAACCACCTCGTTTCGATGATCTACCTATTCATAAATTTCACTAAAAAGTAACAAATAAGTTAAATTTTTAACAAAAATAAAAACCGACTTCATAAAAACCACGCAAAAAATGTTTATCAAAAAAAACACAAATAAGAACCTGCCCAAATAGCTATTTAAATATCTAAACACTAAAAAGTATAAAATAAATTCATTCGACTGCTTAGATGAAAGTATTAACTTTAACACGTATTTAAATATTTACAATAATCAGTAGTTTTGGAGTCGGTGCCAGCCAAACTACTACCTTACTAATAACAATTTAAAACAAATTAGATAAAAAAAATATTTATTAACCTACTATTGATTCTGTATCTTTAAAACCAATTTTACCACCCTTCACCAAGAAACAACAAATTGCAAAATTCCAAATTGATGACGATCGTATAAAATTACGCGGGCTGGCACCGACTCCAAAACTAACATTATTGTAAATATTAAATACGTGAAAAGTTTAATACTTTCATCTAAGCAGTCGGATGAATTTATTTTATACTTTTTAGTGTTCAGATATTTAAATAGCTATTTAGGCAGGTTTTTATTTGTTTTTTTTTATAAAAATTTTTTGCGGGGTTCTTTTGAACTCGGTTTTTATTTTTGTTAAAAATTTTATTTAAGGAATTTTAATTTAAGGAAATTGGAAAGCGTATGCCAATTTGACAGAGTATGTTAGAGCAAATAACTAGTTGTAACAACTTATGTACCATAATTTTTTTTACCAAAATTTCTAAATCTATTTAAATAAAAGTTGGCAATAATGTAATTTCATTATGTAGTCTATATGGTGGATACTAAGAAAGGGGCGGCTGATGGCTTGGGGCCTAGGGCGGCCGAGACTGAAAATCCGCTACTGTGTCAATATACACAAATTAATTAATATCTGATAAATGTAGGTAATATAGGTACATAAAATGAAGTTTTTTTTATGCACCCAGATTCAAAAACATATATTACAACACATTACTTACATGTTCCTCTAATTGCAAAATATAAGTTCTTAGAACTTGAATCAGTAATTATAACTACTGGATTGCAGCAATCAAATTAACAACTACTTCATGTAGTTTGATTAGTGTTAGGTACACTTTTGATCGTAATTAGTAACCAGATTACAAAATATAGTTTACTATGCCCTACACTGCTGACAGATCTATGTTTTCTCTTACACGGGGCCCTGGGCTGCATCCTGAAAACCCCTTTGATCCAACACTGACCAAAAAGATTCCTCTAGTAGGGGTGATTTATTGATTCATAAGATTGCCAAAAGTGGTTTGACCCGGTCAATTTCCTATCATTACAAAAGTATGAAATGTATTGGGAATATAAAAAGGCCATCCAAAGTTATCTTCGACCTACAGTTTTACAATTTTCATTGATAATAATAATAAAGTAAAAATAAAAATGTGTTTGTAATAAACTATGGAAATAAAACGTTCTTATAACTAACCTGGAGGGTCTTTGACAGAAAAATGCGCCAAGAACACGATGATTTTCATAAAAACTACTCGTACTTCCGCAGAAGGACAAGATAGTAAATAGTCACATAATCTGCAACAACACATTTAGAAATTAACAACTTGTCGACAATAAAAAAAATTACAGTAATTAATATACAAAATACACCTACCTATGTGGATGTTTGAAAAGGTCAGTAGCAAACCACGCGCGCACGGCTTGAGAGCACCTCAGGTGCTGACATAAAATATCATGCCTGAAACACAATAGTGTTCAATAAGTTACAGAATAATGTAAACAGTGCAAAGATCTAGCAAATAATTACCAGTCGGCGGCAGGACCTCGCAAAGTCTTCTTTGTATGAAAACCAACTTGGAATAAAAATTTTGTAGCTAATTGCACAGCTAACATTGACATTTCTTCATGCTCTTGACTCTGAAATCATAATTAACATCGTCATAATGTGCATTTAAACAACTAAAGCAAAATCAAGTAGAAGGAAATATCAGTATATTCATCTTACCCAAACAGCACTTTGTGAACCAGGTAAAACTTGCAGCCGCATACAACAAAGTTTCTTCATAAAATTGAAGTGCTCGAGACTGAACTGATCTTGATTATGAGAGAAAGCTATATTGCCGCGGCGCACTGACAGCCAAATGGGCCTTGGGATGGCATTTTCCCTAAAAAAAACGTTTATTACTATTAATATTTGTACGCAGCTTACGCATTCTGAATTAAAAGCTTGGTTAGAAACTTACTTGAGTGTCAGATTTTTCATGGATTGTTCAAGACTAGAGGTTTCTATCGTGTCCTTTCTTGTATAAAACAGCATGTAGGCATTCCACCATCTTTTTTGGCGCTTATACAATACCCTCTTTAACATCGGATCGAACACCTAGAACATTATTAGAAATTACTACTTCACGCATATGGAACATAAACCACATGCATTTGCATTTTAAAAGTAGTTTGTACTAGTATTGCTGCAAAATAAGTTTCTTAAACTAACTAACCAATTTCATGCCATAAAAAACCGATCATCATATGACACGGCCCTTACACACCTCACTCGCTTGTTTGACTGTTACATTAAGAATTATCTCGCTACAATAGCTATATATTCATCCTTTGTTTTTCATCGGAACATTGCCGTGAAGACTGTCACTTAGATTATTCGATCCGGAATCCCACAAGTTAGACGACACATTGTAACTTACGCCGCATCTCTATGTTAGTCCCACCGCGCCACACCAGCGACTGAGTGGCGCGCAACGAGTGTCTCACCTCGCCCATGTACTCGCCGCCGAAGCACTGCGCTTTCATCTCCTCGTCGTCGTGCATGGCGCACTCCGACACGTCGCCGTCGTCCAGCTTCACCCACCGGCCCGTCTCGCTGCCGTTGTCCCTGTCACAACAACACTTTTATAAAACTGTTTTTTTCATGCTTGACAAATCGTATAAACCTTAATTACTTAAGGAAATCGCACGGGAAAAGCCATAACCATCGCAATCGGTTTATTTTTCAATGTTTCAGGCATACTACCATATCATTATTTTATTATATTTTTGTAACTCGCTTACAAGTTTATGGGTTTCCAATATTGGTGATTATAGAACATTATTTCGCGTCTATAGATCTGAAATTGGACCTTGTATGCATAAAAGATTCAACCATGGTTTATTCATAATAGGGATGTTGACTAGTTTTGGGAATTGATTTTGTTTCATAGATAGACCTTACTTAAAGACGAAAATAATAATTTCATAAAAAATTACGTTAATTTTCAATAAAAAAATACGTAATTAAAATTAGTTTTTAGAATTCCCGCCAAAACGCTCCAAACTATATAGATAGGTTTTTAATTACAAGAATTGGTAACATGTGTCAACATTCCTATTAAAATTCCTGATATTTTAAGTAACAGCACTAAAAACATGAATTCAAATAACTACCTTATTTATTTCCCAAGTCAGTATGATTAGATTAGATTTTAAGAATGTATGTAACTTTAATTAGCATTTACTCGAAAATCACATCCTGTTGGTTGGATCTTTTATGCATAACAGGGTCCAATTAACATTAAGTTAAAGGACAACAATTGAATAGCACTCGTCACACTATCATAAATAATGTGATAATAGATGGGTAGGTAACCTGAGCAAGACGTAGGAGTAGTAGTGTCCGCCCGAGGCCTGTCCCGAGTGCACGACGATGCCGCTGAGCTGGTAGTGCGTGTCGGCGCGCCGCTCGCCGCCCTCCCACAGCGTCGCGTCGCCCTCCGCGCGCGCCAGGCCCCACGCTGCAACGAGCGGACGCGTTAGCACTGCCGCGCCGACCTCACGCGACTCGTCTCCGTCGATAAACGTTACAAAAGCGTTCAAATACCTGTATACGGTTCTACGTCGAGCTCTCGCGGGAACTCGAAGTAGTCGTTAAATTTTATTGCACACACTTTCTCAAAGTCATACTCGAACCTTTTTAACTGTATAACTAATACTGGAGGTAGTTTGTTCAAACATAAGCGTTTCACAGTCACGACCTGAAAATTTGATTAAAATGCGTATTATTAATAAATGTTGAATTAATTAGGGTGTTGAAAAATATAAGATTTTTTTTTAAGCAAGTCATCGAGTATATTATTTACCTTTTTATTGCACTTATCACAGTGGTAAGCGTCGGCGCCTTCTAATAGCTCTCCTCTCACGTAAGCTTCGAGAGATTCCTGCAGACGCGACATATTTCGTATGTCCAGTGACACTACACTGAATGGTTCTTCCTTACAGTACCTGAAATAATTAATAAATAGTCGTTCAACCTAAACCCTTATTCACAAATATCTTTTTTACAGTTCTGTATCTACAGAACATTTTTCTACAGAAAAAATATTTTTATTGATTGTAAGTCATATTATTATAACATTTATATCTGTTTACCTGTGTGGGCAACCCTTGCAGATTTTCTGATCTGAATATGTGCCGCCCATCGTTTTAGCCATCAGCTGCTCTTGACCTAAGGACTTGAGTGCTTCATCCAAAGACTCCACTAATGACATAAAAAATTCCACGGCGTCTTGCTGCTCCCTCAAATTCACCGGTTCGCCTTGAAGTCTAAAATATAAGTATTTCGTTAGGTTTCATGTTCCCCATCGTTTTTTGTTTTTTAAACTGCCTTTCCATTAGTTTGCTACTCACTTGAAATGGGCCCACAATCCTCTTGGAACATAATACTGCAGTTTACTGTAGTGCAAGTGTGCAAATATAGCTTGGACTTGTTTTAAGATTGTTATGTTGTAATCATTGCTTCCCTGAAAAAGGAATATGTATATAATGCATTTCTTTACTTGTAAATGTAAATAGCAGCTTAAGAATGTATAACTATTTGCAGTACCTCTGTATTATTTTCAACGATACTGTGATGATGACTTTCCCCAGAGAAATCTTCATTGGGATCGGTGGCGGCACCTGTTGCGAGTGAATAAACATTACAGGATGAACGCATTACACACAAAAAGGGGATACAACTTGTTCCAGGATTGACAATAATATCATATGTATGGTTCAACAAAGTCTGTTCACACTTAACGTAATTGACATGATAGTAGTAGATTCTAAACACTACCACTATCAGAACTTTAAACAAATCTCAAATGTCGACAGCAAAATATCACTGAATTTGTTCACAACAATATTAGTGATTTGAAGACTCACCAAGTACTAGCTAGTCTGAACCAAAGACGTTCGAAACCCAAAATGATATTAATAAGTAAGCAAAAAATCGCTACATTCGTCCACGACAATGTCAATGATATAAAAACTCCTTGAAGACATTCGATACGCGCGACGGCCACATCGAAGTGTCTAGTAGGTACGCACCGTGCACGGCGAGCAGCGCGTCGCGCACGGCGCGCACGCAGTACAGCTGCTGCAGCACGGAGTTCATGTAGCACGTGGCGCCCGCGTTCTTCAGCCCCACCAGCCCCGCCGGCGGCCGCGGCCCCACGCACGGCATGTACTCCCACTCCGACAGCGGCATGCTGCCGTCTGCGGTCACACACGACACTGTACCATCCATTGTATAAAACATACAAACAGAAGTTAATGTGCCTAATGGTTCAAATTTATCACGAAAAAAGCACTTTTGATTCGTAGTTGCAGTTATTTTATGTAATTAGACGGCGTTACGTCTGACCCATCGCAAGACGCGCCTCGGCAACGTGAACGGGAAAATATTTCTTTGTTGAGACGTATTTAAAAGCAAGATGAACAAAAACAAACAGCAAGTCATATTTAAGAGTTCGTCAACATACCTATTTGTATACATATCGTCACACTCGCAATTCCCGAAGGAAAAGACAGAGTCCAAGGAGCAATAAAGCTCATTAAACCGCATTTAGTCAAAGAGTTCGCTAACCGGTCATTAAACCGAAAATCGCAACCAAACGCGTGCGTAGCGGTGTACGGTCGGGAGGGTATGGAGGGTACGCAGGGTGTCACTGACCGCTGTAAAACATGAGGTCGAGCAGGTGCGCGAGCGCCGCCATGTTGGGCACGCAGCCGTGCACGAGCGCCAGCAGCAGGTCGGCGGCGGCGGCGGCGGCGCCCGGCGTGCGGCACAGCGGCGCGCCCGGCTCGCGCCACGCCTCCTCGCCCGCGCCGCCCGCCCCGCCCGCCCCGCCCGCCCCGCCCGCGCCGGACCCGCCCGTGCGGCACCACGCCCACGAGTACGGCCACAGGAACTCCGTCGTCATCTCCTGAGGGTCGATGCGGTTACGTTTAGTGAAACACACCTCGTTGACCTCTAAGTTTTACAATAGCGATACTTACGCTTTAAATTGTTAAAGTACAAATAAATGTAACGGTAAACGGTCTCGCATCCAAACATTATCACAGATAATAATATGTACTACTAAATAATATTGTGTACCTTGATCAATCCCGAATCCTTATGATCCGGATGGGCTCCGTACTGGTACTTGACTTGAGCGGGCACGTGCGTAAACAATTCTTTGGTGAGATTGAGATGGCCCTCGAGAAGCGTATCGTCCAGTTTTTCCGGGTTCTCTTTGACGCTTCGGAGCCACGCCACCTATAAAATTTTCAAATAGAAAAAGGCAATTAACAACTGTTTGTAATAAATAACATACTATTTAATAATAAAATAAAGAGTCATTACATTATAATTAATCTAATGTATACCGCTGCGGCGGCTACTATGTTTAACGGCGTATCTAAAGGTAGACGTGGTCACCTCGACGGCAAGGTCGTCGGCGGTGGAGTGCGTGGGCCCGGCCAGCGCCACGAGGCGGCACAGCAGCTGCAGGAACTGGTGCGCGTGCGCGGGGTGGCGCGCCAGGCGCGGGCCAGCCACGCCCGCGCCCGCCGCCGCGCCGCCCAGCGCGCCCAGCGCCGCGCGCGCGCAGCCACCGCCGCCCCACGCGCACATGGCCAGCAGCTGCTCGCCGCACGACACGCGCACCAGCGGGTTGGGGCACGAGATCATCAGGTACAGCGCCGACTCCTGCCACCAGCCCTCGTGCAGCAGCGCCTCCAGGTGCCCGCCGCCCAGCGCCATGCAGATCGTCACCACCTCCATGCACTCGCGGACCACTGTGGGCGGAGACCACAAGTGAACTCGGGCGGTCGAGTTTATTGTTGCTGCATATAAAGGGCCTGTTGCTAGGCCCTCTGATCGAGTGGTCAGAAACATTTGCCCCAAAGGGATTTTGAAACCGCGCTGGGACCCTCGGTTTAGAATCCCGCTGGGGGTAAATGTTTCGTGTAATGAACTTGGGCATTTATTTTTTATTAGACCGGATAGTATTACATCAGAATAAAATATCTGTTTAAGTCGATTTACATGTAACCGCAATCGCTGCATAATGACCGTTATTCGAGACCGATATGAATGCGAGTGTCAGGGCGATTACGCACGCGTGACGTCCTCCGGGTGCACGACGCCGCTGAGGTCGTGCGGCTGCGCCACGCTGTAGGCGAGCGCGTACAGCGCGCGCACCGTCGCCGTGGTGGGCACGCGCCACCACACCAGGGACGACACCGAGTCGCTCTCCTCGCTGCTCGTCACCACCTGCGCGACCACACGGTAGTTACCACACTTCGGAAACAGAACTGCGAATAGCAGTTAAAACGACAGTATAAAGTAATATTCACATTATTCACCTGTTCACCGAGTGCGTTCGCGAGTTTCTCCGAAATCGCCTTCACTATCAGCTCGCAGCTATGATTGGGAACTGTCTGCAGTGCTTCTCTTAAAATTGTTACATCCATTCTGAAAACACGAGAACTCCAATCAGCACTTGTCCATAATTACGAATACGACATGATTAATCTATGGATGCGCCCGTGTCTGTTACCTGAAGTCTTTGTCTACGTTTGTGTCCGACCCGTCCGGAGCGAGTATTTCGAATAGATGACCCAATGTGTACAGAGCCAATTTAGCTAATCTGACTAGAGCTAAATATCCGACCCTGAAACAAGTAATTACATTTTATTATAATTGGATAGGCAACTTATCTCAATAACTGTTCGTCGCTATGAGCATATATTAAAATAATTTTACCTTCTAGTATGGGGTGCTGCGCCCTGAAGGAACTCTTTATCTGATAAACATTGCACAAGCAATGGAGCCTTCTTTACACATGCCAACTGAAAACTACGACTCCGGTCGAGTCGCGTGTCTGATGATGGCATTACCATGCTATAAAGCACCTGTGAATAATTGTATGCATTAACAACAAGTTCTAAACATAATAACGTTTAATATGATTATTTTTAATGAAGTACGTTTACAAACCTCCACATTGTAAGCTACTGTGGGTGGCGCTGGCCCATATAACATGTCCCTCAGTTTCGTGTCTTCACGGCAGAGCAGGGCTTCTGTCAATTTTTCAACCTAAAAACAACAAAAATAAAGTGTTTGATCCACCATACGTATTCTGTTTCTGTACATTTAAATAAAATATCAAATACATACAGTCTGTTTATGCGCAGGACAGATCTGTGAGAGGAGATGCGCAGCCTCAGTCAACTGCGTGTGTCCTTTGGTTATACCAATATGCTCCAAGTCCAAAATGAATGGTAGATACCAAGAACCCTGGGCGAATAGCTAAAACATTTGAAAATATTAAATAGTACACTTGGGAAAGCGATAACAAGTCAACAGGTAAGGTCTTGCATCTGAAATTTGAGTCTGACGGCCATAGGCTACATGTAAAGGGAACATTTAAGATTTTCCCTTTCTTTCTCATAATTTTATAATTTGTCTAGCGACCCGTCCCAGCTTCGACAGCGAACACAAAACAATATGAAACTATACATAAAAACTATCCTTTTGAATCACTCTTGGTGAAAACCACATCCAACATCCCTTGCGTAGTATAATAGATGTAAGCTTGTCCGCTTGTGACAGAAGCGGCGACTTTGTTATATCTATAAAGATTATCTGTGATGATATCTCATGAATTAGTCTTTTTCGTCTAAAGGTTTTTGAAAATTTTGCTAGGGACAGCACTGGGGTAGGTACAAATGATTTGATATACATAACGGCAGCAACTTTAAATATTGTATTTTAATATCAATCAATAAAGCGAATAAAAACAATCAAAAGCAAATTATCTGGCTTATTAAACATTGTGCATTCCCAATTACACTGCTAACCGTCAATATAAATGACAAGTATGATATGAAACTACCATAAAAATTCACATTAGTGAGAGGATTTCTTATTACGATAGTGATAAAAAAAAAGCTATAAATCTGTTACCCGTATCATAGTTTAGCTACTGTTTATTTTATTAAGTTCTTATGCATAAGAGGTAAATCTATTTACAGATAAAACAAAATAAATATTTACACTTATACTACATTTGTATTTGATTGATTTTATTTGCTTTATTGATATTAAAATACAATATTTAACATCGTTGCCATAACGGGTATCAAATTACACTAGTCAACAGTTTTTTTGCACAGAATCAACTCATTGCCTTTTTGATAAAACAATAACAGCTGATTCAGATTCCGTCATCCAAATTTGATCATCAGGTCACATTTTTGAGATATTAGAGAACAAAGTTACTTAAATTGGCTTTAAGGTCTGACTTCAGTATCAATAAATCCATTTATTAATACAACATTTTTCATATCTTTTGTCTTTTGTGTAAAGAAATAATCCCAAATTGTTGATAAACAGTGTAAATTATATTGCTATACTAATGTATCGCAAAATATTCGCATTAGAATGGTATTGAGAATTCGTCCATATAAAATGCGCAGCTTCGAATGTACGCAAAAAATATGGTAAAGCTTAACTAGACTTAACTTTGCATAGAATCATAGTAGAAGCTTAATTCGAAGTACATTGAAATTTTCAGCATTCTGACTATCAATCGCATGTATTATGTTTACATTTTATTAATCTTTATGCTGTTAAATAATACAACAAAAATCGTTTCAATGGCAGATATTTGAATGTTTCTAGGCAAATGACAAAAAAATGTGACGTGATGGAAAAATGTTTATAATATAATTGTATTATGCTGGTACTGATAATTAGAAAAAAGTATTAAATTGTTATGTGGCAAAAAAATAGTGTAATTTTGTTGACTAGTGTTATTTGTACCCCTCTGTGCAGCCTCAATCAGATTTTTCAAAAACCTTTAAAGGAAGAAGGCTGATTCAAATTAATAAATAATAGCAAATGCAACTTACGACTCCCGGCAGCGCGTGCTCGGGCGTGGGCGGGAGCGGCGGCGACGACGTGCTGGAGTCGCTGCTGGACTCGTTGGACGAGCCGCCCCACCCGCCGATGCCGCACACCTGCCCGTCGTACACCTGACATAGAACAACAGTATCCGTTACTACCGCGCAAGGGTGACACGCACTAGAATCGAAAAAATAAAGCTCTAATACTGCATTCACATCATACCACACGTTACTTTGTGGTGCTACGGCCATATCACATCACTATCACAACAACGCGAAGGTTTGGTTTTCTATCATGCTTTACAAAACGTTGACGATAGCATTGTAATGTAGTCACAGCATAATGTAAGAGGCACCATCCGATAATAAAAATTCTTTGTTGGTGGTATAAGTGCCTCTGTCGCGAACATTGTCATACTCAACATGCATGTAAGCGTATGTATCTTACATAATCTTATATGTATACCCAATGGATTCTGCCTAACCACCATTAGACACGAGTTCAAAGAGCAGGAAGCCCATTTAATAACATAAATTCAAACAGCATTTTACCTAAAGTTGCAAATATATAAAAATTATCCACACAAAAAAATCTGCAATTTGTATGTACTTTAAAAAAAATTTTAAAGGCACACTTACTTTAGCAACAATCACAGTTTTGTCCCGAAGTGGTATTTGTGAAAGTATTTTTCGATCATGGCTCGAATCCAGAAGCTCTCCATTTATATACAATTCTAACTTATTAACATAAAGCTCTAATTTTATATTACTATCTGTAGCACACTTGAGTCTGAAAAAAAGAACAACATTAATGTCTAAACTACAGATTTATAATTGGATGATAAAACATTAGATTTGAAAAAGACACTACCTTCTTTGGATTGCTGCACGCAATGAATGCAGTGTTTCATTTGAGTGTGAAAATAGTTCAATGTCGTCAACTTGTCTTTGGCCAGTTTGAAAATTAAATCTGACTATAATAGTACATTGTCTTCCCCGCCCTGATCTGTAAATCGGCAGGATCTGTCTTTCGGCGGAAAATCGTCTATCACATTCGTTAATATATTCCTGTATGGCACGTATAACCCTGCACATTCGCGTACATCCCTCCGTAGTATCTAAAAAGGAAATCACACATTCGATATTTGGTTTAAGGGGAATCTAAGCTTTACATCGAAAAACGTCGCTTAATAAAAACGTTATACAAATGTTACTACTTTAACTTGGGAACAAGGTAATGGACTTCGTATTAAATACGGAACTATTAATAATATTACACTTAGACAAAGGCCAGCAATTTCTACTTGTATGTTTCGTTAGTCGGCTATTATTATTACAATTTAAAGGTAATTTTCCGGATTCAACAACAACGTCTACACAAATAATGTGTACGTGCGAAACATAGCGCGCGGCACTCACCCTCCTGCTGGTCCATGTCCTTCTGCACGCGCTGCGTGCGCGCGCAGCACTGCGTGAGGAAGGCCTCGTGGTGGTGCGCGGGCGAGAACTGCGGGCCCACGCACGTGCACACCTCGCGCAGCAGCTCGATGCCGCGCGCGCTGATCTCGTCCTCGCACTCCGTGATCACCTGCGCACCCACGCGTTAGCCGACCCGGCTACCCCGGTGCGGGGCCGTGCCGTGTCTTAACAAACACTTGGATTACGGCACCGCCCCGCATCGGGGTAGATGTTTCGGATGATAAATACTTCGGGTGCAATGGTTCTAGCTGCGTTCCTACGCGTCTAGGTTTAATATAATAAAGACAATCTACAGATTGTATACGTATCCTGCTTTCCATTTTAGGACCGGGAGATCAGTATGTGCTCCGGGGCCAGCGTCAACATGACTCGACACCCACCTATGAACCATTCACGAAATAGATACACGGACAGTAATTATGTTTGTACTTACCCTCCACAAATAATCTAATCCTATGAGATCAGCATCGTTAAGTAAAAAACTTCGTCGTTTTATTTTTAGTTTGCCTTCTTTGGAGTTTACAGCTTTGAAGAATCTGAAAAGTATCGTTTAGTAAATAAAAAGGCCACGTAAAATTTTGTAAAAGCGTAATGTAGCACAATCTACCATACCTTTCGAAGCATTTGATGCCCGCGTGCGTGAGTAAATTAGGTGGTAACGTCATAATATTTTTCCGAAAAAAATGTAAATTAATATTCGGGTCTAAGTCGGGTTCCTCCCCCATGAGTTTGCTGAACCAGCGGAAACACGCTTCTCGGTCGCCTAGGTGTGCTGGCCTTTCAGCCAGGCATACCCATATCTGTTTAGCCTAAAATGTAAATAGTAATAACAGAGTACTTCGGAAATACCAAGTATACAAATAAGTAAACTTACAATAAACTTTTTACCTGTTCGGCGCATAGCCACAACTGTCCATCTTTCAAAAGGAATCTAAGAAAGCTCAATCTCTCGTGGACTTGCGCCGCATGCGGATATCTTCCATCGGGTAGCCAATTTTCCCAGTCGATCTCCCCTTCTTCTAAAACATCGGAATATTATAGTGACTCGAACAATATGATTTGCAAAATTACTAATCTACAACCTTATATTAGTATATACGAAGACTGAATACTTTTTGTACAGAATAGATTGTAATGTTTTTATACCATGTTAGATTATGACCAAATAATATTTACAAACCTTAAATAAAATACACCTAACTAAATCAGTCTCGGTAAACGAATCAACGATAATACATGGAAGTATTCGACTCGTGTTTCATATTTCGTATAGGTATACTAATAAAATTGTATACTAAGTAATGTAATCAAACGAATGTGGTCCTTATAGTTTATTACCAGTGAGTTTGTTCCGAACCCCGTCCATATAGTGCGTGAGAGAGTCGGTGACTAGAATAACGAGTGAATGCTGCGTCTGCAGCCGGTCGATGAGCTCCTGCCGCGTGACGTGCGGCCGCAGCCCCGTGCCGCCTCCGGCCTCGTACAAACAACAAATCTCGCGCATCATCTTCAGCGCAGGCAGAACCCACTTCTCATTCGTCTTCAATTCTTCCACACATCTATAATGCCAATAATATATTATTATCATCAAATGCAAAATATTATATTATATATATAAAAATATCATGTGACGGTTATTGTGGTCGAACAGCTTCGAAAGGGATGAACCGATGTTTTTTTTTTTTTGAGTATTAGGTAGATATCCTGCCGCCACGCCCGAGTTTGATATCAAGAACGGGGCGGTACGAAGTTCGCCTGGACGGCTAGTTTCGTAATAAAAATCTTTTCGATTTCCAGAAACTTACTTGTCCAACCAGAGTGTTTTTTGTGCATCGCGATCTTGACTGCAGCTGTAGTCCAAAATTTTGATGAGATTGGCCAGCGCGACGTCCATTATCTCCGTGCAAACTTCGTCTGAATGAGCTAAATTCCAGAAGAGAACCAATACCTGAAATTGCAATAATATATTTTATAATTTAATACTTAATTACTCATGGTAGTGATACATTTCAAGCAAATTATTAAATACCTTATTTGCCATTACACCATCTTTATCATCCTCTGCTAATCTCCTGATAACTTCTAATAATTTATCACTCTGCTTTTTACTTGATGTTGCCCAGCTTGCCTTTAATCAAATTGAAAATAATTAAATTAATACATGATTAACCTAATAGAACTAGTTTAAATAGAGAAACAGAATCCGATGATACCTTAAAACAGTCGAACAAATGATCCAATTGGTCGGGTGTGAAATCCCACGCTAACTTCGCCAATAAGTCGTGAAGGTTCTTGACTATGGCCTCGTGCTTTCCGTGCTGGGCCTTCCAAATGGCGTCGAGGTCATCTCTGGTAAGTGAGTTTTCTTTTATCATAAACCTTAGCATTTTCTCTAACCTGTCCACGTACTGAGGCTGATGAAGCGAGTCGCGTAACACTATGTCTACTACCTTGTTTTCCCTAATCCAGGTCTGAAAGGAGATGGAAAGTATGTAAATGACCATGTGGTGTTTGTTTGTTTGAATACAAACAGATATTTACCAAAAGGCAACTTACTGTGATGACGACGGGCGTAAGCCATTCTGGTTTAGGTTGTTGAGATATTGTACTGATAAGTTGATTGATTTCGTTCAAGGCAGACATTTTGCCATTAAATGATGACATTTGCAATAACCGCAATATCATTTTCAATCTAAACATCTCCAATGCTGGAAAAAATCATTATGACTATACTTATTTGGCAAGGGACACATGTGATTGGCATCCAAAAAATATTCAAACTACACAGACATACCTACATACATATTACACAATTCCATATACAAAAGTAAATTAAACAACACCATGACAAACCATTTATTGAGCAATGAAATGCAGAAGGACAATCATGCAAACGTCACATGTGATGAGACAGTCACAACAGTGCAGCGGTGAGCTGAATAGGACCCGGCTACATACTGTGTAGCAGCATAGGGGAGGTATGACATACACTGCGCCCCTAAGCAGCTACAGGGTGTGCAGCCGCTCCATGGTGATGTCTGATGGCCGATTGTGGATTGCCTGCCACTGGTGTCCAATTCAACATGATACGATTGCAAACAATGATCATAACAGGGCGGGTTACTATACCAACAAGTGCTTTCGTACATAAATTCATTTGTGAACATCAACATTCAACGCTTATATAAACTATTATGCTAAAATTCTTATCAAAAAGTATGTATTCGATTTGGAGTTCATCTTGAGCACTATTCATAGGGTAAGCGTAGCAAAAAAACAGGTATAGATATTATACCTATTTTTTACCTGTATACCATATTTTATTTCATAAAGGGACATTATACATGCCACATACATTATTACACTAAGTAGTTTCTTTTTAATTAGTCTTTTCAAATTGTGCCAATATATTATTACAAATATTAATAAGAAGTACCAATAATTAGAGTCTTTGTGTTTTATGTATTTGTAATGTAACATAAAGAGTGGCTATCACAAGTAGGTATTTCCTTTTTTTTTGGATATTTTGTGTTGTGACAACATGTATAAATACAAACTGTAGGCACAGTACTATAAGGGAAAGATAAAAATTACTTGGATTTTGATTTCTGTTCATATATAGAAACTTTTTTTTTTTTTTACTCCAAAACAGTATTTTAACTTTACAAAAACATAGAAGCTTAGAAGCATAACATACAATTCCAAGAACACTTACATTTTAATAAACTGTGATGCTGAGGAGTTTTTACTGAAACATACTTGCATGCCCGGATCAAACAAGATACAGTATCAGTCTTATTTTCACTACCACGCGCTTCTCTTTTTAACTCTTCGTCTGTAAGACTTTCCAGTAATGTTGGAATACATTCCTAGAATTATTACAGGGTTATTATCAAACTTGTTTAATATACTTCAATATTATTTGTAAAAAATCATAATATTAAAAAATACATACTAGTACAGGTAGCAGGTATGTAGTGACAGTGTGAGGAGTAAGAAGATCATGGCAGAGTCCAAGAGGTCGCAGCAGTTGCCAAACGGATGCAACGCGCGTCTCGCCGCTGGTGGACTGTTCCAAGGAAGAGGGCTGTTCATTTCGCGAAGGAGTTGACAGCTAAAAAAAATTATAAATTCTTAAAAAATTACTGACTACTTGGTAACAATTATAATAACTGCAAAAATATAATAATCACACATACATCACTACTCTCTGAAATCATTGGTGGATTTTCTGTTTCTTCCATTTTTATGCTTTTAGCATCTTCACTTTCTTTTTCTGTTATCTCTGTTGAAACCTTTTCTTCTGAAGTGACAGATGATGTGAGATCTGGTTTTTGAAAACCCATTATTGTTTCAAACCTTTCTCTGAGTTTTATGAAACCTCCTGCCTGTCCAAACCTGACAACAGTTCATACAAAATATTAAAAACAAAATGTTAAAAACCACAAACCACTTGAAATGTATATATTGACACTCTTAATATTAGTACAATAAAGTAACATACACATTAATAAGATGAACCAGCCATCCTCTTGGTGTGCGGTGATCCTGTGATCTGGCAAATACTTCTGGGTCTTGAGTAGAACCTTGCCCAATGGATGTTGTACTAGTAGTATTGGTAACTGACAGACCTTCACATGTTCGTGATGCATTAAATGTGTGGAACCTAGAATTTATTAAATATTATAATAATGTCCTCCTAACCAATATTGGTCATGGCGGCCAATCTCAACAAGGATTAGCCACCTGTGCAGGAGATATTATAGTGCACAAGTGTGTGCATAAACACTTTCTATTTCTTCACTCTCATAGTCCAGTGAGAAGGCATTTCAAAATGACTAAAGAGGTCAGGCGCAGGACCAACACGCTTTCCGAGGCACAGGTTAATTACTTCTTGACTTGGAGTAATTTCAATATTGAAATAACCAGCTAAAATTTTTGGCCCGACCCGGGATTTGAACCCGGCACCTCATGCGGCGCATGCCACCACTAGACCAATGAGGCAGTCATTTATGCATGCAAGTATGTTTCATTAAATATTATTATAGTTATAGATCTTGATGACCCTAGATTATAAATTAGTTCCCTAACACTAGTTTGGTGAGA
The DNA here is from genome assembly GCA_951394215.1 of Glyphodes perspectalis. Lineage (NCBI taxonomy): Eukaryota > Metazoa > Arthropoda > Insecta > Lepidoptera > Crambidae > Glyphodes > Glyphodes perspectalis. The sequence goes on from OX596201.1 coordinate 7,996,891, forward strand.
AAAGAGAGATTTATTTTAAGATAATTAAATAACATGACTACCAACTGGTCAAAACTTCTGTTAGTTTTGCAGCTTATATTATCCTGATCACATTAAGTACTACTTAGGTTGCTGACAAATATTCATATTGTTGTAATATTATACATACTTGTTATTAGGATTGAATGTCATTGACAATAAATGCAGAAATCTTGGGTCATCCAACTTCATTGCACACAGCTTGACCAACTTTTCACAATTAGATCTGACACACTGCTGGATATTATTTTTCCATGATGACACTGCATCGTCAGTGAGGATTTTTGTAAATGACAATGAAAGTGCGTCATTGTAAAAACGTTGACAAAGTGGATTGTTTACATCTTCTCCTGTTAAAAAAACAATAAGGGTTTAGTCTGAATACCATATTATCTAGAAGTGTAAGTACCAATTCTTTACAAATTTTTACCTTTTGCTGCAAGTTCTGTAGCTGCATTTAAAAGTGCTTCCAGCTCTTGTTCAGGTAATACAGGTACAACCCATCGGGAATGTGATATTTTTTCTTCTAATGCTTTTAACTTGGCCTCGGGGAACCCCATCTGCTTTGTAACATTTACTTGTTAACTTTTTACAATAGATACCATTTAAATATAAATTACTTAATAGGTATATCAAAACCAAACTTTCCACTTTTTCCACCAAAATCTGTCATGCCATTATGATCAGAAGCCACACCACATTGATAATGATTATGCAAAAAAATATATAATATAATATGTATTGTATAATAATGTGTTCTAGAAACTCATTCTTTGATCCTGTTTTTGCTGATGTGCGAGGACAAACATAAATCTACTAAGACTTACCTCCCCGGGCATTTGATCTTGTTCTTTCATTGATATTGTCATTATTTTATTGTGTAAATATGCATTGCCCCCCCCTGAAAAAAAAACATTTTCTTGTTAATATTGAATGCTGTTGTAATTGTATCTAATGTTTGCTTTAATTATGGAAACAATCAACCATTGTATATTACACTCAGAGAAAATATTTTGTTTTTTTCCATTTCAAACAACTATTCGCAAGCAGGAAGTACTTAAGGAAATTTTAAACAATTAAGTACCTGAATAGACTCTCAACACTACCCTATCACTACTTTTTCACAAAATTTCGATGTCATAGACTAAAGAACAAAATATTGATCAAAAAATATGCGCCTATCATCTAATTAACTAAGGCATGCAAGTAGAGATGATAAGTAGAATTCTATTAAGAATCTGGATACGTAAATGAATAAGACTAATCCATATTACAAGGCAAGTTGCAGGTACATATCAGGTTCGGTCATTTGATTGAGGATTAAATCTTATGTAATTTTGTTAAGCCTATAACTTCCTATTAACAATGCGATACTTGCGTTATTTAAGAATGCTATTAATAAATATTTATGCAAGTAGCCCAACCCAACGAACACATAAAAATAATAATTCATAGTGATCAGCCGGCGCGACAAAATGGCGTCATTATCCTAAACAAGACAAAGTAAAAAATACAGTGATAATAATGTTATGGCCTCAAATTCACTCAGTCTAAGCAAAACTTAATTAATAACTCTACCTTTTTACTTCCACATATATCCAAATTACTGATAAATCTTGGAACAAAATCACAAATAGAAATCACTACACCTTTTTGACGTAAAGAACGAAAATAGATGAAAAATACCGACCACACACACAAACACACACACACATAGTCAGTCAATAAGAGTTTTTTCTAGTGTCCACACAGAAAATTATATCTGTGTATGATTTTGCACTATTTATGTACCAGAGCAACATAGACATACATAATGAAAAATAGGAAAATGCTCAAAATTTTTTAATATATACCTATCAAAAGAAATATTACCTCCCTTAATGTCCCACATAGGTATATATAATTTTTATGTGACTAGTCGACTTTTTGACTTAAAATAGAAATTGCATGGCAAGGGTTACTAGCGCCCCTTCACTACAGTTGAATAAATAGATCTTAGAAGCAAAAACGTGCCAAAATTACTTCTGAGAGTCGCGTAGTAATGTTTTAGGAGAAGACAGTAGTTTTAGGCCCAAAGAAGATAGAGAGTATTTAAGAAAGAAAGAAAGAGAGTATCTTCTATATCCTTGTTACTTTCCTTAATAATGATAACAATTAATAATAAAGGCGTAGGGACGTGAAGACCTCATCGCCTACTGTCAAGAGTTGATGAGCTTCACACCATGAAGAGCAACAACTCCCTTCAACCTTGCTACCCTGTGCGGCGGCTGATTTGAGGGGCCCATCTAGTAAAGGGCGAATAACTGGTGATTTTCGAAATCATCCAAAGTTGTGGTTCTTATTATCCATGCAGTAGATAGATTAATATGTTGGGTCTGTTTACAAAAGCGGGACATTTTAGCTCTCGCTGGGGATACCGGGACAGTCAGTCGTAAAACAGGACTATCCCACTCAAAGCGGGACATATAGTCACGTTACCCTTGCAAGCCTTCCAAAGGACCGGGAAGTCTCCCCGCTTCAGGGTCGTAAGCGGGAACCCTAGGACCTGTTTGCTGAGCTCGCACCACGACCCAATGCGCAGCGACACAGGTCCTGACAGACAGACGGACGGGAATTAGGACAGACGGACAGACATAAAGGACGGAAAGAAGGCATTTTTATATACCCAGCCCACGATCGACACGACCGACGAGACATATTTTGGTAACAAATAACATGCCCCCCGACAGACTGACCGACTTTCTCCCCTTTGCGCCGCACCTGTAAGCCGCACCCGCTCGCTGGCAGACTCACTGGGCTTCCCCAACGGGTTCCACTCGGTGGGTTCGACCGCGCCGAGGGTGCGCCGGATAGCGCAAGGGGAGAGAGGGGACTCTCACGCCGAGAGGCCCAAATTACCCCGGGCTTGAAGAGCTCAGGACAAGCAGCCCGGGCAAAGAGCACCCCGCTCGAGGCCCATAACCGCCCCCATCCGAACGACGACGAAATCCGACGACGACGGACCGGGAAGATAACACTTTCAGTGATATTCAAAAGGAGACATCAAATAATACTAATAATGTTTTATTTATTTTAATAATTACACATTTTTATGCACAGTGATCGAGATCCTTTTAAGCAAAAAAAAATGCCTGTGCCAAATTTATGATTTTATTTACTTAGCTGTATTTAGAGTACATAGGTACTTTATTTTTCATATGTAAAATGTGGTTCTAGATTTTCTTTAAACTGTATTTCATTTTTCCTACGTTGTTACTTTGATTAAACACTCTTAAAGTACCACGTGTCGTGTTAGGCATGAAGGTGCAATACAAAAGACATAATTCATATATTTTTAATATTCTTCCCACTTTTTGGTCAATTTACCAATGTCAGATAATTAAAAGTTCCTTACAAACCATACAGACATAAATAAACTAAGCCAAAATTATCTAAAATGAAATGCTTATGTCACGGACTAGTAAAAAAAGAAGGACTCCGCGCCACTAACTAGACATTGAAGCTCCTCAGGTGCTCCACTTGACACGCAACTTACGTCACACATTGACAAATTAAGTGCTCCACATGACATATCCCATATCCCATATCTGGTATCCATAAGTATCTCACTCAAACATGCATAAACGTAGCTTCACGCTATAGTATGGTAGCGTGGAGTCCTTCTTTTTTTACTAGTCCGTGGCTTATGCTTAATTTACCATAGAGACAAAATGTAGTATTTACCTAGATCTATTTTCCCTTCTAAATCTGTCAGATCTGGCAAGTATTTTTGTAGTTTATCAACTGCTCTAATCAAATTTCCGTTGGCAACACTAGCAGACCTGCCTGACCCTCGTCTGCTCGTCTGACGCCTGTCACAGATCAGTTAGTAAATTCCTTGTTCCTGGTTATGAATATTTAGCTCGTTTCTTATTTAGCTGGTTTTTTTCAAAATCAGATGTTTCAGACGGTGGGTTACTTAAAGTAACTTATATCTGCGTGGGTTCTTTGACAAAAACAAATAGATACATAGATAACCTATATGTACGTACATAAAGTTTAGATTAATATTGTTAATTTACATTGTTAAGATCAAAATATTGTTAGAAGAGAAAATATGAACCCCAAAAGCCAAGAAGCGAGGATCAGAGATGACAAACCGTTTGAGGGGATGGACATCGCTAATTTAGAACCTGTAGAAACTTTACACGGTCGAAGTGCTTGCCCAAACTGTGGGAAATCCCGAATGTATTTTTGTTATACATGTTTTGTACCAGTATCGCTATTGAAAGGACGTATACCTATATGTAAAGTAAGGATATTTCTTATTTTTTGGGTGTAGCCTTCAACTGTTTTCTATACATTAAAACACTTATTTTAAATTTCAGTTGCCTATCAAAGTAGATATCATTAAGCATCGCCGTGAAATAGATGGAAAAAGCACAGCGGCACATGCGGCTGTTTTAGCACCTAATGATGTAAGCATTTATACGTATCCAGAAGTACCAGAGTATCAACTGGATGGCCAAACTGTCTTACTATTTCCTGGAGCAGATGCGAAATCTGTTCGAGAACTGTTTACAGGTGAATGTAATAAAAAAAGTTATACTGAACATGTACTAGATGAATTACCACATGGATACAATGTTGGTACTATGATGACTAAAATTGTTGGCAATGAAAAAGAATGTACCAATATATACCATGTCAAGAAATTGCCTGTAAATAGAGTTGTACTTATAGATAGTACATGGAACCAAAGTCGAGGCATATATCAAGATGAAAAGTTGCAGAAATTGCCTAAAATTGTTCTACAGAATAGAGCTTCTCAATTTTGGCGTCACCAGAAAGGAAGCCCACGTTGGTACTTATCTACCATTGAGGCTCTGCATCAAGTATTGCTAGAGTTACATTTATGTGCATGGGGACGCGATGTGAACTATCACAGTTATCTCACTACACATTACCCAGTCCATGGTCCCACAAATGACCATTCTCACTGCATTCCTTACAAAGGGCAATATGATAACATGTTGTACTTTTTTAAATACATGTATGAAAAACTTCATATACTTTATAAGCATGAAGATTTACTGGCATACAAGAGACCTATGTCGTAACAAATAGCATTAAAAAACAAAATAAAATAAGACTGTTTTATTTTTAATTACAAAATATTGTATTTATCATCAGTTATCATTTCCTACAATTATGAATACTTTAAATTACACTACCTAAGGCTTGCTACCTCTAGGGCAGACTTTGTGTTATATGAATTACTCAAAATATTTTATTAGGTAATATTCTATAAGCAGTAGTTGTCATGTAACTAGCTAAAAGTAAAAAGTACTAAAGAGTATTTCACTTTGCAACAAAATCAAGACTACTGCCAGCCACTACCATGAATATTTTATAAATATTTATGATGAGACTTTATGTCCTTTGGGAATGTATCAAATAATAGCCATGTTTACTGCCAAAATTTGATTGCTAATGTGTTTAATACATATTATATATAACAAGAGAATGGCTAAAGTACTATATAGCATATACATACAATAAAGCTTGTCATTTCTATTTAAAAGTGAAAAAGACAATTACATTAATTGAATAACATATGTTATTATTAGAATAAAAATATAGATATTGCTGATGAGTTCAATAGTTTATATTCTTAACTAGTCTTAATAAAAAAATCATCAACCTTATGCAACACAGTGTGACCAATGAACATTGAGGTCACTTCTAAAGTCATAAATATTACTTTGAAATTATGTCCATTAATAATATATTCTCATACATACTCATGTCCATAGGGATAGTGTTTCAAGAAACACTATTATATTATTTACTACAATTTACGCAAGTCCAAAACAAACACACTGCCGTCACTTGCACTTGCACCTACTTTAGTGCCACGGGAATTCCAACATACTTCAAAAATACCACCAGTGCCCTTGTAGGAGTGTACTAATCCACCTGTCTGTGTCGACCATATGTGGACGCACTTGTCAAATGAACCGCTGGCGAGGAATTTACCATCCGGTGAGAAGGCAACACTGTAAACAGGTTCAGTATGTTTTGTCAGTGTATGAATACATGCTCCTCTTTCCACATCCCATAAGCGCACAGTAGAATCAAAGGATGCACTGGCCAGTATCAAATTCATATTGGGATTCTGTGTTCCCGGTCCTGTTGGTGACCATTTTATAGTATAGATCTCCTTTGAATGCGCTTGTAAGTCATGGACACATGATTCTTGCTTCATGGACCAGATTTTTAGCGTCATGTCATCTGAACATGATGCAAGTAATTGTCCCTGTGGGTCCCATTTAATGGCATTTACTTCATTCTGGAAATTACAAAAATGCACTTTTATTAAAAATAATTGTATTTATATGTAACATGATCATTCACCAAGATTATACACTGTGATTTTTTAGAAGCAGTATATTAGCGGGCGGTTACAATTATGATGCACAAAATGCTACAATAACTTCCCTATCTATAGTTTATTACCTGCTCAATGTACGCGTCTGCGTTGCTATAAACGCGTATGTGCAACAAAGCTACATCAAGGCAATTAGATTGTCTTATATTTGCTATGCGATCGTAGCGATGCAAGCACACGATTGAAAATCTGGCTGCTAAAAATGCTAGCTGCTAGTGTATAACGGGTCTAATAATTTATTGGCCATAAGCCAACAATCTATTAAGATTGAAATAGTTATCAACAGTAATATCATAAAGAGAAAATATTTGTATTTTTCTATGATAACAAATAAACTTAAAACCTTCTATAATACCAACTTCTATACCTTCTATAAAAATTCTTTCATCATAGGCTATATTTATGCCAATATGTTTAAAATTTCAACATTGCTATACATATGTCAATATTATGTTTAATACATAATTTTAATTAAAACAAAACAATAAAATATAATACATACTGTATGTCCCTGGAAGCTCTTGATAGGTTTGTCAGCATTGAGCTTGCAAACATGAATGCATTGATCAGTAGAACAGGATGCAAATGAAGTATTTGTTTGCCAGTCCACATCAAGTGCTGGGGCCAAGTGGAAAGAGAATTGTTGTGTGCATTGCCCTGTTGCAGCATCCCAAATAATAGTGGTTTTGTCAACCTGTAGATTTAATTAAAATATTATAGGTGTAAGTTTGTTTAACTTGGAAATGTCTTTGATTGATTGATAATATGCTATTTTTTACTCACTCCTGCACTTAAAATGTAATTTCCTCGTTTGTTCCATTTTAGAGCAAATATAGGGCCTTTATGTTGCCCTAGTGTTGATGCTAAAGTTCCATCAGTGGTCCAAATGCGTGCATAACCATCATATGATCCTGTGGCTAAAAGATTGCCATCACACTGAAAAATAAAATGTACAAAAATTATGAATTAATAAATTTTCATAGGAACCAACAGGGAAGTATATAAATTGGGCTACTTACATTCCAGTCCAAAGATGTGACATCTTTGTTACTGGGCACTTCAGCTCCTCCCTTCTGAATGCAGTGCCGTAAAACAAGCTGGTTAGGGGTTGTGGCTGGGTTATCAGACATATCCCAAATTCTGAAATATAACATTGATTTATGAAATAATACTTTCGATTTGTTTATAGTGAATATTCTATCATGCATATTTGTCACCATAGGGTATTTGTTTGCATAGTTGATCACTGATTTATTGTAAAAATATTTTGCTTAGTTATAAAATATGTATCAAGTTACTTACTAGTTACATAACATTTTTGTAAAATACTGGTCTAAACTTTGAAATTAAATTTTGAATTTAAGAAAGAAGAGTTCTCATTCTTTATTATTTATTAACTGACTTCAAAAAAAGGAGGAGGTTCTCAATTCAACTGAATGTTTTTTATAAGAAGATTTGATTGCCTCATTGTTGTATTGATAGCAAGTGATGCCTAAAATTCAAGGGGTCTTGGGTTCAAATCCTAGGCGAAAATTGGCAGTGTGAGGGTGAGTTTCAGAAACTACATTAAACCATTAGTCCTGGGCTTAATGTCCGCTCTGTTCACATTGGTTTGCCGCCTAATCAGACATAAGAGAGTGAACGAACTGAGAGTGCACCTGTGTCTGCACATGAGGATATAATCAATATAATTAAACTGTAGAAGTATGGTTTGAAACACCCAATTAAAAGCCATTATGCAGAATTGCAGACTGTCTTCACATCTGTCTTGATGTTAACAGTACCAGTAACAGTTTTTACCTAGCTGTGCTGTCGCCAGAACCACTAGCAAGCAGATCCGTGCTAGGGTTCCAAGCACAAATGAACACTTCCGACTCGTGTCCCCTAAGCACTGTAGCTTTACTGGCAGGTATTTCAATGGACTGGTCTACGTCCATGGTCTCTGGGGCACTGGGTGTAGCTGCACCTCCCGTAGTAGTTGCAGTAGTGCATGTTGTTCCCTGAAATATTAAAATGTGTGATTATTGTTAACTATGTTGTATTACTCAATCAGTGTTTGGGGTTTGGGACGACATAATACATACATCAACTCCATTTTGCTCTCCTCCAGAACCTGTTTCTGTTCTGATGGCTTGTTTTTGTGCATTATGAGCATTCTGACGAGCAGCAACTATATCTGGTGTTACTGCGTCAATCAAACTCAAGCTTTCTGTGAGACGAGTTTCAGTTCCTGAAAAATAATTTCATGCATCATTTATTTTTCCTCTTGATTTTTTTTATGTTATTTCATTAAGGAGAACATTTAAGCAAATAAATAGTTGAGGAAACTATCTTTATCATTATCTATTCCCGATTGTGACCTCTTCAATGCAGATAAATAGACAGTACAATACACAGTGAACCTAAACCTGTAGTCAATACTAGGAATAGATGATATAAATAATTTAATTTTCCTTTACTTAAGACTATTTATATAATGGTCTAGAAATGTTGTTACCATCTTCCCCTCCAATCGTTATTTCTGCTTCAGTATACTGCAACCCTTTCTGGAGTATGTTTAGTAACGCCGCAGGCGGTACTAAAGCGCCATTGATATTGCTTTGGGAGATGTGAGATTCAATACCAAATGTGTACGCAGAGTGATGGAAACCTGTAATTTTGCATGATACAGCAATTAAACAAATATATTAATAAATTTATGGCGTGTACTGATGTCTCATTTATTGAGAGCGTCGGCAGTTCAATGAACCTCACCTGATTCCTGAAGATATCGGTAAACCAAAAAATTTACTTCATCACTAGAAAAGCTCATCTTTATGCTGTTAAATGATTCATAAGAGTATTATTTTGTAACGGTCTTATGATTATTTTACCCCTAAAAGTAAATCAGAAAATAAACGCGCATTCCTTCAATAACAGTACATAAATGTTTACAAAGACAGATAAAAATGTTTTAGCTGTCAAGTCAAGTCGTTTTTCCTGCCAACCATTTAAAAAGATTGTTCTAATACATATTTCGGATAACTTTTCTCTATGATTTACATGAATTTTCATGAGGCACTTGTTCGATATTTGGAACGCATTTACCAAAAACGTTAATGTATGTCAAATGTCATCTGTCAAACAGACCGTAACGAAAACGAGCGAGAAATTATAAATTGAAATTAATTTATTGACGCAAAAATTGTTTCATTAATTAATGCCTGTATGTAACTCTTTACTATTTAATAATATTACAGCTATTTTTACCTATCTAGGTCGCATGTCTTGTAAATAATGAAAATTCACAAAGTATAAAAAGGTACATACAACTACTACTACAAGATACTTGTTTTGCTCTAAATTTATTCGTTAGCGCCGAAGAATGGATGGATCATCCGGAAATCTTGCTGCACTACTTCATAAATTATGTGTTGGATTGTCATCTGATCCAGGTAATATTCCAAATTCAAAATAAGTTTGAAATCTGTCATAAAACTAAAATTATATTTGCATGTGTAAAGATTTCATAATTTTATATTGTTTACATATATGAATAACATACAAGATTATTTTAAAGATTTAATTTCAAAGTTTAAGAAAGGTATATGTAGTTTATTTTACTTTAATATGCTGGCATGGAACTGGTTTTATAACTACTTTACCTTAGTACCATCTGAATTAGAAATAATGACATAGATTTCATTTTGAAAGATTTACTTCCCATCCAGTTATAAATAAATTATTATCTCATGCTATTTTAGTAAAATATACCATATTGTGATTTAGATGGTGCATATGAATTGGCCGTTTCATATTTATCATCAACCAGTGAGAAGACCAGAACTAGTCAAGATGAGCGTCTTCTATGTCAAAAAATCCAGTCAAGGCTTACAAAACTGTCTGCCAGGGATGCTGATAAATTCACTGAATGCTATGCTAAGCTGAAGAACTCTGTAAGTAGTTATGGGATAATTACAAGATAACAAGATACAAAATTACTTAGGGGGCTGTACAAATCATGGATTTGTAATGCAATCATGGATTTGTGCAGCCCCCTAATTATCTTTGTAAATTAGTTACTATTTGTTATGTTATGTTAATTCATGATGAAATAGAATTGAATTCAATAAGGTCATTGTTTGCAGTTTATTTTGAAGCAGCGTGTGTCTGTCCTTGCATTGCTTCTTGCACTATCAGAATCACCGCATCAAACTGAGTCCACACACCAGTTGTTCCCTATACCTCAATTAGCTACTGTAAGTAAATAATTTTTTTTCTTTATATTTCAAAGTCAAACCTTGGCATTATAAAAGTTTTTCTTTACAGAAATCTAACATTGGGTTATCCGGGGCAGCATCCAGTTCAAGTAAAAGTACAATAGGCTCCGTGAGCTGGGGGAGCCAGGGTGCACCTAAACACTTGGGGTCCAATCAAAGCCTTCCACACTTGGGGTCCAATCAAAGCCTTCCATCTAATAACAGTAACATGGCTATAGTATTACAAGATGGTAAGCATTATTACTTAGTTGATAACTTTAAATTTTTTTATTAATTGATATAAAACAACACATTAACTAAAGGCGAGATCTGTGACCACAGGAATCAGTAGGATCTTCTCGA
>OX596201.1:8008139-8191016 GCA_951394215.1 Glyphodes perspectalis
TATCCGAATTGTGAGTAGCTTTGTAAATGTTCTTAACAGTCGTTGCCATCGAGTCAATTGGTCACAAAGAGACCAATCGACTTATTTATAGAACATAAATAGCCGATACAAACGCATGTCAGAAAACTAAAGTCTAAGTATTACTCGTGAGAGTATTAAAGAATATAATATCAGAGATATTAACATAGCATCATGTCGAACATGCAGGCGAAGTCTATCTGGCTAATCACTAATAAACAATCTGATAAAAAGCTATAGGACCTATAGCTACAGTGTACCCATTGGCACGCGTGCCATAGGTGGCATAGCTGGGCATGCATTTTCTTTGAGATTCAATTAAATCACTTCCTTTGGCACTTGATCGCCCCCCGATATCGGTATATGATTTCTAAGCTCTTCTTGGTACCTTTATGGTCGCCCAAAATGGGCATATATTCCAATTGAGTATTACGTGATTGTCCCGCGCAGGCGACGGTCGCGACGACTGCGGCTGGACGTGTTCGCGCTGCAGTACCGCGTGGACGGCCCGCTGGGCACGCTGTTCCCGGCCACGTGCGCGGCGCGGTACCGCGCGCTGTTCACGCAGCTGTTGGCGCGTCAAGCGCATCGAGCACGGCCTGCACGACGCCTGGCGCGAGCACACCATCCTGCAGAAGAGCCTCAAGTGCATGCCCGGTGAGTGCGAGCCTGACTGTGGCTCTACCGGCGTCTTAGCCGATATTTACATGGCGCTCGGTTACACCCCCCAATTGAAACACACAGATTCAGCGCCTCTTATGGCTAACATACTGATGGACATGGACATTAGGTATAAGGGCGTACACTGATCTTGGTAAAAATCAACCAAGATCTCAGTGTACGCTTATACCGCTTGACAACACAATAGGGGCCTTTGAGTATTTGACGCCTCCTTAGGTCTAGCGCTCCATAACATCTGGAGCCCTAAGCGACTAGCCCAGTCGCCCAACTGGCAGTAGGTGAATCGTGAGCCCGGCCCGGCTTTAGCGTTACTGCCGATTTGGGATGTTCTATATTGCGCCTCATATCAGGGCTGGATTTACTGTGTCGGTGTCCTTAGGCAATCCAAATCAAAGCATCAACTTGTGGGGCGTCTCAACCATATCTAACGTCCTAAAATATATGATGGCGTCCTTAGATGGGCCTACGGCCTACGGCCCATCTAAGGACGCCTAGGTAGTTTCCTCTGCTTAATATAATCCTGCCCTGGTCACAATAGAAATTCGAGGTAGTTAGTAACGAAATGGTGTCTCAGAGGTGTGGGGCGTGATGCGGCGCGTGTCGTGCCTGCGCATGGAGGCGCTGCGGCTGTGCGGCGCGCTGCAGGAGGCGGGCTGCGTGGGCGCCGAGCCGGCCTGGCGCGAGCTGCTGGCCGCCGCCGCCGCGCGCCAGGACCTCGACCGGCTGCTGCAGCTGCACCACGCCGCGCTCGAGCGGCACTCCATACACGCCATGATACACCACACCACGCAGGTCAGTCTGTCCAACACTCAGACAGGCCATAGGCTACTTTTTATGACGGCAACATTTTTAGATCTCACTGTACTTATGATAGTTGCAGTAACAAACCGAATCTCACGCGAACGGAGCCGCGGGTAAGTTAATTTGATACTACTGTTGATCCCTAACACTTTTGAGTGCAATGATGTAGGTAATAAAAATAAAATTAATTTTTATTCCTAATTTTCGTTTGGCTAAGTATTTATTTATATATATAGTTATATTTGTTTATTCCAGGAATTGCAATCGTATCTAGGCAACGTGCTGAACGAAACGTTGGCGCTGCGCAGCTTCGAGTCGACGTTGCACAGCGGCATCCGCGCCGAGCTCGAGCGGCGCCAGCGCCTCGAGCAGATGAAGGCGGAGCGGGTCGCGCGAGGTGAGGCGATGATGGCAACTGATGTGCGCTGACGTGAACTGTCGTGTACTGACGCTAACTGACGTGTATTTAACGCTATTCCCGCTGTCCCCACGTTCTGCCACCCACTGGCGAACATCAAGGAAAAAAGTTGCTGTATCCCCCAGTAGGGGACAACGCTACTAAATTCTTCTCGTTGAGCTCTACTGGTGGACTATGGAAACAAATGAATTGCTTTGTCTCTCAGTGGTGTGGATATCGGCAGCAAGAAAGTAACGTTATCCCCCACTATTTTATATTTACACATTTTATTTTAGTCCCTTGTATATAAGTTTTTATTTTGCATGTTTTAGATAATTTTCTTAAGCTTAGGTATTGTAGAATGTCAAAATCAATATTTTTTAATAGACTTTGTACTTAAAAGCATATCGCATGTTCTCGTTACAGGAGAATATGCGTTTACGGCAGCAGACGAAGCGCAAGATAAAGAAAAGAGAAGAATCTTCCTTGCTTTCCTCTCCAGTCGAAAAGCTGATCTGAACGTTTGGACTCGCACATACAGGTTCATTTACATGACTTTAAATTGTGTGCATGTGTGTGTAAAAAAGAGCACCAACCGCTCAGGCAGTAAAAATGAATTATTTGTCGTTTCCTCATGGTCGAAAGATGTGTCACTGTCAGTAGATGAAGGTGAAGAAAATTATCAAAAAAGGTATGGATGCATCATGTGAATAATAATAATAAAAAAAAATATACTGGGTAGTCTATGATTACTGACATGACTGACATCCTATTTCAAAGATTTGAAAGCAACAGGGTTCTCTGATGCATCAGTATAGCAAGCTATTGGGTGCGCAGGGGCCACGTGACCACGTTGATCCTGAAGCTGGCGCTGCACGCGGAGCTGTCGCTGCAGACGCTCGCGTTCCGGCTCGACTACAGCGACTTCTACAAGCGCGGCGACGCCAAGCTGCACCAGCCGCTCACCTACCAGCACAAGCGGCTCAGCGAGATAGGCCTCAACCTCGCCAAGGTGAACACCACGCTTTTGGATACTCTCACTTAATACATACACATTACATCACGCCCGTAATCCCCGAAGGAGTAGGTAAAGTCAAAAGTACAGCAAGCCCCTTTAACCACATTCAGGCAATAATAAAACTGGGCTGGGTTAGATGCAAAATTGTGAAAAAGTATTGACAAGTCAAGACAAGCTAGCCGCTTGTCGCCTACAAAAACACTCCAAAACCCGATATACCATTAGTCGCCTTTTACGACATGCTAGGCAAGGAACACAGATGTCGCATTCTTTTTAATCTTAGACCAACATGGGGTGACTTAACCTTCGTGGATATTTTTCTATCTTCTCGTTATAATCTACTTTTTGAACCGAAACCTGTGAGACTGCATATTCCTTGGAGTTTAAAATAAGACCTTTTTTTTAAGTACCTTTGAAATACTTTCTCGGCATATTGCTTGTTAGCAATTAGTTCATTTCATTTTCAACAAAACCGATTCTGGTCTTATTACGTTGGCCAATGTTAATTTACTTACTATTGCTTTTGTTTTGAAAAAAGTCCTAAATTGAATCGATTTCGTTGAAAATTACGCAAAATAAAATATATACCAATTAAATACAAAAAGTATGTTTAAGCAAATATTCATGGTGCTTTAAGCCTTTTCCAAATTTAATTAGTTTACTAGCACTTGAGACTAACTATGATGGATGTAAATGTATAACAGGTATAATAAATTTTGTTTCAGAGTAAAATGTTAGAACGTTCCAAAAAGAAGTGACAAGTTGAATGTACGGAGCCCGACGCGTCGAGATGCGTACACTGGTTGGGCTTCGTCTGCGTCCGCGCCTCGTGACCAGCCAAACCTTCGCCTTATTCCATACAAAATAAATGCCCCAATGATAATTTAATGTACAAATTAAATTAACTATACTCGAATCTTTAATCGTTCCAAGTCGAATGTAAAAACCTTCACAAGTCAAAGTAAATGTTTTTATACGCTCTCTATTAGTGCCATTGTTGTTCACATGTAATAATAGGGTCAAGTTATCGAATAAACCTTAATTCCTACCATAGTTTTTTTATGTGGCTTTTTGTGTCACTAAACCTCTTAGGCAGAATCATGTAGCTTGATTATCTATTTAAAACGATTTAAAAAGGTTTTTTTTAAACATACATTAATATTAGCATGTCTGGTCAGTCACATACATTTTAGATTTCGTATAGACTTGACACAGACAGATGTCGCTACAGGCATCATTTAGACTAATAAAATTGGGAGATAAAACCGAACAAAAACTATACTTTTTTCACTTTTAAAAAATGCTTTTTTCATAAGATATTTACGTTATTTATTAGATAATTTATTAAATTTAGGTGAAAAACATGTTGATACCAAAATAATCTTTGTTTTAAAACCGTTAATTTTACACAGATGGCGTATTATTACTAAGAAACAACTAACCTGTGCTTGTAGCGTCATCTTGTATTATTCCTGACAGACTAAACTTTGCTGTAGTTCCAATTACTCACCACTGTCGCTGTTCTTGCGCGAGTTATAGCAGTAACTTTTCAAGTATGGGCAGTGACCCTCTGTTGTACGTAGTATATTATTACTCTGTGATATTAATTTGATTTTGCCTCTAAAACAACGGCTACGAGCTTAGTATTGCGTAAAATATAGCAATGTGGAAGATCGAAATGTTGAGGAACAACCTTTTTGTATTCGTTTGGATCACGAAACAAATAGACTACTTTACTTGTACTTGTTATATAGTACTGCCGTCTAAAAGAAACTGTAATTTTTCAAATTATTGCAAAAGTTTAAATATTCATAGATTAATAAAAAATAGCAATATTCTACATTTTTCCCTTGTTTTAAATAGTATTAAGATAAATAAATTAGAAAAAAATTATGCCGTACATTTTAATGCAGACCATATCTTTTAGGCTGATGAAAATGACCCTACCATTTTAAGGGTGTAGTACTTTATGGCCATCTGATACTGTACGGTATTAATATATTTTTGAAGTTATGTTCTCCCATTGCTCGAATAGTTTCGATTAGGATGTCATCTTGCCCTGTGGCTTTACCATTCTTAATATGTTGAACAGCGGCTCTTACTTCTGATTCAAAGATACCAGGCTCTAACAAATCATTCATAGGCTCCGTGGATGTAAAATATGCTTACAAATGCTAAACGTCGTAACAGAACGTGGCTCCGTAAGCGATAATGTAAATCGTATTTATTTAATATTTTTATTACTTTTTTATCAATATGAACTTTCAAATTTGTACGGCATTAACTCTTTATAAATTATTGCATTAAGTACCAAAAAAATATCTAAATGCCGTATAAAAAAATATCGTCTTGAATTTCAACTTACATTTCGTTAAGCGACTTGCCCGATGGTCGAGTGGTCAGAGACCCTGGCCACGAAACCGAGGGTCGCGGGTTCGAATCCCGCTAGGGGCAAATGTTTCGTGTGATGAACATAGGCATTTGTACTCGAGTCATGGATGTTTTATAAACGTATTTAAGTATGTCTATCCGTTCACCTAGTATCCATAGCACAAGCATAAGCTTAGTTTGGGACTAGGGAATTGGTGTATCAGTCTTGAGAATTTATTTATTTATTATTTATTTTCTTACATTTCGTTCTATGGATTTTTCCTTGAGTTTTTTTCCCTACAAACCTTTGGACCAATGAAAATGTACGGCATGTAAAAAAATATTATCTATGCATAAAATACTTTCAAAATAAATTAATTTTATGTTGTGTCAAATCACCCCCCGGACCACGGAAAAAGAGGGGGTTGGAACCCTCGATTTTTTCCCCTTGTCGTATGATTTTTGTACGGCGTTGCGGAATAATGGATTAGAAGCTGTATTGAAACAGTATGAAACTGATGCCGTACAGAATCAAATGACCAAATTTACCCTGGAAATTGTCAGAAAATCAAAAAAATTTACCGAGTTTGTGGCGCACCATTTATGTACGGCACTGCGCGCTTTTATATTATTTTTCATGGATCTATCGATGGTCAAAATGCCGTACAAAAATAAATGACCAAAATGTACTCACTCTACAGGCACTTTTGAATTCTCACCAGCACCCAGTTGGACAGCTTACAAGTGACGGCATAGTGCTGAATCTTATTATTTTATGCTCTTATATCGTCCTATATACGTCACCTGGTGGTTCATATGACCCATCCATTTTGGACATGGGCCAGTAGTCTAAAATTTATGTGAAAGTGCCAAATGGTCGGGGTAGTAATGCCACAATCCTGCGTATTTACGCAAGACTACGCGTTAACTGCTTGTGTCTAAATTTAAATATTATTCTTGCTAGTTTAGGGGATATAATTGCTCCGAAAAAAATATAACAGCATCTATTGACGAAAAGAAACATTTTCTCAACATTTGTGTTCGGTTTGAACTTGGATTACGAAAGATCTTGCAGTCGACCTTCACCGAGCTGATAATAGAATGAAACACAATTTCTGATAAATTTAATAAGTACTTACTTATATTAAAAATGGTTTGGCTAAAAAATCCTGGACTACTTAATTATTTTTAATTATTTTTTAAAACAGATTTTCAATTAAATGACGACTTGGTTAGGACTTAGGATTTTAGACTATAAGTACTTTATTAGAACATAGTGAATTAAACCGTCTTTCAAAAGAATGAAGGTATGTTGTTTGATCTAGGACTAATAAGATACATCATACAGCTGTTTTTAACTAAAATAAGAACAGCCCATCCAGCTCATTGCATAATATTTAGTTTAGTATGTGATTAGTGGCGTATTTGTGTGAGTTCGACTTTATCGGTTCTCATTACAGAACAGAAATAACTAGTAGAAGGAGCATGTCACAAAATTAGTATGAGAACCGATGAAGTCAAACTCACATATACGCCACTCACATACTACACAACAAATAAGCAATGAGCAGGATTGGCGATTCTTATTTTAGTCAAAAGCAGCTTAATGCATTAGTCCTACATCAGAAAACTTATCTTCAGTCTTTTAAAAAACGGTTTAATTTACAATATCTCTAAAAAAAGTAGTTAAGGCTTTTCGTAATCCAAGTGCAAATGCTAAGAATTTTTTTTTCTTGTTTATAAATGGCGTCGTATTTTTATCGGAGCAATAATAACTTCTGCTTGGGTAGGAATAAGGTGTACATTTAGACAAAAGCAGTCTACCCGCAGTCTTGCATTACAACGCAGTATTGTGGCTTCACCGCCACGCCCACTTGGCACTTCTACTTACATAATAATTGTTCCATGGTTCTCATACAAATTTTGTGACATGCTTTTTCTATCAGTTTTTACTGTTTTGTGGTTTGCATAGATTGTGCAATCTTAAATCCGTTAAAAATAGTCAATATCTTTTGGCGAGATTGAAACGAATCTACGATCTCCAAAAAATTGATTTATTTTACATTACTCAATTGTTTCGTTCAATCGCAGTATTTAAATTTATGTAGTCGAAAGTTTCGGACACCATATTTATCCGACTAACTAGTAGTTATCTGTTTTAGTACAAACACTTTGTTTAGTGTGACAGATTGTAACAGTCACAGAGTAGGTACCTACCTACTTAGTTTGTATTGGTGACAGTTTACCTTGACATTTTGACGTAAAGAAAGTCTTGACTGTTTCTTTTGTTTTACTTTATGTTTCAGTTAAATATTTTGTTTTATTCTCAGTTTTACTGAGATCTAATAAATAAGATTTTTTACGGTATTATGTGTATGACTTTTTATAAATATTATCTCTGAACTGTAGTTTTACAATTGCAGGTAGGTAGTTTACTGAATAACTTATTTCAATATTATTTAAGGAGTTCCTTCTTTTGAAATGGCATCAATAAATGAATTTGAAAGCTTGGATGATGAAGTAAGAGAACTTTTGCAAAACTACAAGCACAAAAGAGCCACCGTATATGAGCCTTGCACATTGAACAATATAAATCAGTGCTTGATTGGATTGAATGAGGTATGTTTGTGTTTAAATAAATTTATGAAGTATTAACACATTAATATACTTTCTTATAACAATGTCCTGTTTCTTACAATAAGCCCATATGTTTCAGGAGTTTGGTCTTTTGAACATCAATTATATCTTCAATCCTCATATTGACATTGATAATAATAAGTTAGGTGAAGATAATCTTGTAAAACTTATAAATTCAATATGGACTCTATTACAATATTATAAAGATATAAAAGAGAAGTCAGATTTCATAACTGAACAAAATCATGTCTTAGAACAGCAGAACAAGCAACTCAATGTAAGTATTTTTAATTGCAGTATCAATTAAATCACAACCATAATGAATTAATGCAAATTTTTTGGCCAAATACTGTTTAGGTAAATTTAAGCAAGCTGAAAGAAAAGTTGAGCTCAGGAAAAAATGAAGTCAGGTCATGTGTGGCATCAGCTCAACGGGTGTCGGACCGCTCTGATGAGCTTCTACAGTCACTGACAGACGCTAAAGCAAAGTTACTCAAAATGACAAAACAGAAAGTAGCCATAGAGAAAACCCTGCGAAATGAAATTGCCAGGCTCAAGCTTGAAAATGATAAGTTAACAGACAGGCTAAGAAACAAAGCAAGTAAGTACAAACAAATTATTTACTTAGTCAAATTGCAAATTAATTATATATTGTAACAAAAAGAATATTAATTATTGAATAGTATCTTAGTTTGTACTTTGACCCTCTTTCTTGTTTAAAATAGCTTCATTAGTTAATGTCTTTATTCACATAATTTCTGGAAAAACACTCGTAGGGAATTTAAATATTGATGTTATAATAAATTATATATATATTTTTTATCATCTTCCTTACGTAATATTCTGATCAGATTAAACTATGATTCTGAATTTCTGAATATATTTCAGCAACTCTGGTAAACTTAAAAATGATATATTTTTTTAATATCATTATGTATATTGAATAAATTTAGCTTTCGCGTTCCCCATCAGACAACTCGCACACCGACAACACCACTATCCTCTCCGAAGGACGGTTCTGGGTTCTAATTTCCCTATACCAAGATTCTGTAGGCTCCTTAACGACTGGAGTGATCTGGTAGACCTCAACGATGAATCGCTTGCCAAAGTAAAACATATTATATTAGGATATATTATTGCATTAAGAATGTAACAAATTTTTTTTGTAATTTTAAGTTGAAAATTTGGTTGTTATGTAGGCATGCAGTGTTTACCTTTAATTGATTTATCGCACTTAGTTAAGTAGTTATGTAACCGTTATCATTAATTTTATTGTTTGTTTCAGTGTGTATAAACATTGGTAGACCTAATAAATTAATAAAATAAATTTTCATCTTCCTAGCGTTATATTCTGGTTTGTTTAAACTATGCTTCTGAATCTAGCGACTCTAATTATTACATCTTGGGGACTGCTGTTTCACTTTCGTGACCTTAGCACCCACACTTGTTAGGGGTGTTGCAGCATAAATTCAAAAGATTGCACTCTCATTCTGGTCCACTGATTTAATTTGTGTCTTGATATTTAGACATATGTGTTTATACTAGAGATTTGGGAAACTTTCATTATGCTTAATTGTACACACTACATACTGATCCATTTTAATAACCTCTTTGTTTGTTAGATATCCATGTTTCCTGCAGTGAAGTATGTGATTCGACTATGTTACGTTTAAAGGAGCGTGAACGAAAACATCTAGCAGTGATATCACAACTACAGAATAATAATCAGGAGTTACTTCGGGAAGTTTTGGAACTGAAGGAGGAAATTATTATGGGAGGAATTCAAAACCTTGACATGGGCCATAGGAAATAGTTAATAAAGTTTTCTATGTTAGTCATTTGACACAAAATAGTTACCACATCTGTTAACTAATTTTAACATTTTATTGACTAATTAAGATTGACATTTAATGTTAGATTACCACATAACTTTAATCATAAATTTAAATATGACCAGACTATGTCGCATAGCATTTATGGGTAATAATAATTGTTCAGTAAATTTTACTTTTTATACTGTGCACTGATGATTATCTCCACAAATCCTAATTACGAACCTTGTTTACCTGTTGTAGTTGTAGGCACTTTAAAGTTTTAATTTACTTATTTTGCCTGTGATTAATGATCTCTATTGACCAGTATTACTTAAATAACTAATTATTAAAAGCAATGTTAAAATGTTTAAGCTAAATAATGTGCCTTATTCATATGTATAACTATTAAGTGAACAATTCGTTTGTTTAAGAATAATCTTAATTATTTTTGTATTAAAAAAGATCAATAAAAAGTTTTTTTTAATAGATTTAATTATTTATTAGACCCTCTCTATACTTATACATACACATATTTTTATTGTTTGTTTAGTTAATTTAAAATTAACAATACCACTTTGGTAGCTATCACTAAAATAATCTCATTTAAATAACGACATCATTTAGTAATTGAATTTAAATTGTTCAAGAGGTACTTCCTTGATTTACAAAAATGAATCTAATAGTAAACAAGATGTGAGACGTTAAATATTCACTACCGCTGTTTGGAAGGAGTACGTTCGTGGAATTAATTACGGGTTGAAGGCTCACTGGCTGCGACGTCGCGCGTCGGCTGCCCGCGACACTGCTGGCCGCGCGCTACACTACGCTACATGAGGCGACCAATAGGGCGCGATCGGTGCTCTACTGACTACTGAATCATTCTGCATTCGGCCGTGACTGCGCGCGCGCGCCTTGTTTCAATTGAAATTGCCGCATTATCGTGAGTGTTTGATAAGATCATTACATCACTGTGATAACAATCGTCAAGGACCGACATTTTCTTAGCAAAAAAGTAGACTGAACTTAGTGATATGCAGTGTCTGTGAGTGGAAGTGTTTAAACAAAAGACAATTATTAGTGATTTGTAAATAATTTGTCGGATGTACCGGCACGCATAATGGGAACGAAGAAAACTATAAAGATTACAGTGGTGGGAGATGGTATGGTCGGCAAGACCTGCCTGCTCTATGTGTACACAAAGAACGAATTTCCTGAGGAATACGTACCTACAGTGTAAGTAGCTCTTGTTAAATTTGCGGGGAAGGAAGACGTGAGGGTAGCCGATGTGGTGACCGGTGGGTCAGTGGGGCACGGACGCGCAGGCGACGTCGTGTCGCGTCGCGACGTTACGTGAGGCCAGGCCGAGCTGCTAAATTAGCAGGTGGATGCGGTAATATCGTTATCACTCTGTAGGCTCTGTGACGTAGCCATCCGATGTTATTTAGAATAGAGTAGCGGCTGTGGATTTACCAGGCTTATTGAATCGAGTATGACACATTATATTAGTCAGTCATCCTGATGAACTAAGTAGGTATGTACGTACATTATATTGGTTGGTATATTTTATTGTCACTGCCATATTTTTCTAGAAATGTCTTCCTCATAAATATCCTGTTTAATATAAATCATATACCTACCTATATATTCATTACAACTCTTGACTGCGCAGCTCCCGATTGAACAAAATATAGATTTCTTTTGAAACCACATATTATTTTATGGTATATATACTAGGTAGTTTCTGTAATAAATGATTCTAACTTGAAAATGCGCGGACTAAAGATAGTTATCTTAATCTAATAACCTATAGATACATTACAAAGAATTATGTTGCTCGATATTTATTATCTTACATTTTTAGAGTTCCTTACCTGAAGAGGAAGATGAAACCCTTATAGAAACACTTCTTCATCCGTCTTTCTATCTGTCTGTCAAGACTACTCAAGATCCTTTTGTCTCGGAAACGTGTAGAAGTACCTATCAGATAGAAATTAAAATTAAATGTTCCGTCTGCAGTCCCTTTGGTCAGTGAAAAAATCAAACTTAAGTCAACTCAGTCAAAAAATACTTCTTACTATTATCTACTACTCCATAACAAAAACCTATGGGCTACACAAGTCGAAAAATCCGAAATCTGTGAATTTGTAGTTACAGTTTTCAGTTACAAGTTAAAATATATTCTTTGTACAATAAATAGGTATACCCCGACCAATTTTACTTGAACCGTGTTCATATAGTATAGCAAATTAGTGCTCTAATAAAGTTATTTAGTCTTTATCAGGATTACAGGACCATACTTTATTTGTTAAATGTTTGGTGCTTTCATTATCGTGTTAAACAAATTTGAACGTAGCGTTTTTCTGTAATTTTCCCTGTTTGTCTAATATTGTATATCAGCGTTTGGAGCGTTTGCTTGACGTCATCAATAACATCGTCATCGGGATTTATAGAAAACTTGAAATTCAACTTACATCTTACGTCATCTCTACCTTAGTATTTGCTTAACTTATTTGATTTTGAGTATGATGATGACTAACCAACGGACGTGTTATTAATTTGAATCAATCTGTGAATTCGTAAAGGAAATTGATTGACTACTTAAAACGTCATCAAATATTTATTTTTGTTGGTACATAAAGCTAATTATCACTACGCCGAGACCTTTACTATAGCAACCATTTTAATGTCTTTAAGGAAATAAACCGGTTACTTATGTGTTATATCATGGTTTGATATGATTCTGTATATTGTAATCTTCCTGATCTTTCGGAAATACATAGCGACGTTTACACATTAAGGTATTTTTTAAATCAATTCAACAACTTTCCAACTACTTAGTAGGAAATACTACCTACTTAAATTCTCCAGACTGACACACCAATTCCCCAGTTCCAAACTAAGCTTATGCTTGTGCTATGGATATCTACTAATGTAATGCCTAGGTGAACGGATAGACATACTTATATACTAGTATACCTACCTATATAAGTTTATAAACATTCATGACTAGAGTACAAATGTTCATGTTCATGACACGAAACATTTTCGCCTAGCGGGACTCGAACCCACGACCCTTATTTTCGTGGCCAAGGTCTGACTACTCGGCCAACGGGCCGGTCATTACATCGTCGCATCACGCGCTGAATATTTTCTTTAAACGTACATATTTAGGTTCACAATTAATTATAAGAATTATCTTGGGTTGATAGGTATAGGAAGGTACTAGCTGTGCCAGCGGTGTCATCCGCGTTTATGGTTAATATTATAAAGACTATTTCCGTCATACATGATTTCTATGTAACTTTAACCATTAAGGCTGCACACGCGACGAAAGCTTAAAAAATGGAGTAACTTCTCCCGTTTTCCCAACATTTCCCTTCACTACTCAACTTCTATTGATTGTAGCGTGATGAAAAGTATACTATAACCTGCCCAGGAGTATGAAGAATAATTGTACCAAGTTTCGTTAAAATCCGTCTAGTAGTTTTTGTTTCTATAAGGAACATACAGACAGACAGACAGACAAAAATTTAACTGATTGCATTTTTGGCATCATTATCGATCACTAATCACCCCCTGATATTTATTTTAAAAATATATTTCATGTACAGAATTGACCTCTACAGATTTATTATAAGTATAGATAATGAAGACTGCAGTTAAGTATTAGTGCAGAAGCTTGGGTTAAATTCAAGTACATAACACACAAATGATGTTGATAACTAAGTAATTACATACTAATGACACGTCTTTAAACCACCAAAAGGGCTTAATTTAGTAATGGAATAATTTTCCTTTACGTTTAATCCCTGCGATAATATTTGCGAGTGAGGAACGAACGGACGCGGGACGGGCACAGGCGCAGCCGGGCTAATGTTATTTAACAGGTATCTACTCAGCATTGCGGGCTGCACTATTTATAAAGTCAAATACGTCGCGGCATTGTTGTATTGTGCACGGTTGCCGCTTCCTCCTTATGAAACTGTACGGACGCCTACAGGCCGACTGACTTCCTCGCAATCCGTCTCTGTGACAAATACCACGGTCCCTCGCGGTCGTTTTGCACTGTCAACGACCCAAATGTATGCGGTTAAAAAATTAGGCTTGTTCTGTCCACCATCCTCGCACAATACAGAAAGACATGCTTTCTCTAAGAATTCGTGAAAATGGTTTATGAAGAGCGTATCTAAATCTGTTTTAACAACAGCAGCTGTAGCAGTAGAACTTATTGGGAATTAAAAACTAATGAATTAGAATAATTGTAGAGTTATTTACTACGATTGAGAGAATTTTTGTCCCATGTTGGTTTGGGCCTTGGCCCATGTTGATCTGGGACAAAAAAAAAAGAATGTGCCAACTGTGGTTCTTGCCTAGCATGTCGTAAAGGCGACTAATGGTTTACGGGTTTTTGGGTATGTGTCTAAGTAGGCGACGAGCTAGCCACTTGTCACTCCTTTTTCACAGCTTTCCATCCAACCCAGCCCACTGTCCCGTGTTGGTCTGGGATTTAAAAAGAATATGCCAACTGTGGTTTTTGCCTAGCATGTCGTAAAAGGCGACTAATCGGGTTTTGGGTGTGTGATTGTGTAGGCGACAGGTTAGCCGCTTGTCACTGCTTTTTCACAATTTTCCATCTAAACCAGCCCGGCTCTATTTTTGGCTGAATGTGGTTGAAGGGGCATGCTGCCCCTTTGACTCTGCCTACCCCTTCGGGCATTATGGGCGTGATGTTATGTATGTATTGAGAGAATCAGGTGCGGTCCGAAGGGGGTGGGAGGGCCATGTCCCCTGTGACACCCCAATCGTACTCGTCATAAAGACTGATGAAAATTTTGGCAACTCTTCTTAAAAGCAGTGCGACATCAGAGAGATAATTTTCTACGCTAAGGTGTGGAAAAACTTGGTTAAGAGCAAACATGTTAGAAGAGAGGCTGACAGGTTTAGCTTTTCTAAATATTCATCCAGAGATATCCCCAGACGTCTCAAATATTATCAACTAATCGATAAATATAGAATAGAAGAAATGGAAGTCTATTTGTTGTATAATGTGTGTAATAAAAATATGGATTGCACAATAAAGTTTAATTTACTCGACATATTGTAATAGATAATATTAGTGACCCCCTTCAAAATTTCAGGCTGCGACCGCGCCCGAGGTAAACCAGCTATATTTTAAATTGCATAAGTACCTATACATAATGAAAGATGATTATTGAAGATACATTTTATCTACTACATATCCACATAATAAGAATTACGTATCCACCTATCATGTTACCTGCGTCTTTCGGCGAATTTATGGTAACGACACAGCAACTTAATTATTAGTTCGGTTTTGGAATCAATTAATATTTATATGAAACAGGCTATTAGTTAGTGGTTAGTTAGACACTATAACGTGTATCTTAATGCGATCTATGTTACACTTATAATTTTTTTTTTGTTTAAAGGAGTTCTTTTTGCAGGGTAGGTACTTTGTAACTTTAGGCTCTCCAAAATTCGTTCAAATCGGTCGGTCGCTTTGCGGAATGTTTAAATACTTGGTAAACAGGCTAAATCTGTAGAGATACTTATATTAACTTCTACTACAACATTTGAAAGGTGTCCTTTTATTGCTGAATACGATGAATTATGTACATACATTGTAGGTACCTACTAATTAAATAAAAAATGGCGCCTTTTTGGATTGCCTGCCATGCCTCTTGTTTTGTCTTACCTTCAGATTGATAAACCTACTTATTTAATAAAACAGATACATAACAAACTTCATTACGTTGCACGTGGTGAGTGGTAAATGGTCGTCTTTGAATGTGCTATATGTCCAATACCCGGAAAAGCGGGGAGTTACGAGGTAGACTGAATATCAATAAATGGAATAGTGGTTTTATAAATAAATATAAATGTAGATAGGGATTAATCAAATCACCTAAGCACAGCCCTCATCGTCGGTCATTAGAATTAAAGATTAATTGGTTAAGTGGTCTGTATTTTTGTAGGATACAACCTATGAACCTACTACCTAATCCAAGCCTGAATAACTTACATTATTGGGTAAGTAGAATAGTAGGAGTAAGTAGGTAACTGTAAAGCTGGTATGATGGCAAATGACAAGCATCTATTTTAAAACCGGAAAATGTAGGAAGGTACAGGTAAAATGCGAAGCTCCGATCCAATTTTGCGAGGTGAAGCTATTTATAGTTATTTAATTAACTACCTAAGTATATGTTATTAGTTAATCTCATAAAATTAATAATATTGTCTTTTAAATTAACAGATTCGACAATTATGTGGGCTACATCACAGTTGATGATGAAGAAATCGAAATGGCGCTGTGGGACACAGCGGGTCAAGAAGATTACGAGCGGTTGAGGCCACTGTCATATAATCAAGTGGGTAGTTAGAAAAACATTTATTTATTTTAACGATTTTTTATATAATATTTTTAATTAATAATTACAATACGGTACCTAGTTTGCTTATTTGTTACTCTTTCACATTTGAGCTCTAATCAAGTGATCATTGCACGAGCCTGAAAAACAAAAAAAAAACAATAGATAAGTATACCTACATAAAAAGTGGTGGTAGCTCAATGGTACGCGCATCTCATGCGAGGCGTACTCAGTCGCTTCAATTTCCTGGATAATGGTCTTAGTCCCGAGTACCTAAGTACAGGACATAAGGCTAAGAAGATGAAGTTGATACTAAACTGTAACGATTTCGTTTGCATTATAGACGGGTTGCTTCCTGGTGTGCTACTCGGTGGGCAGCAGGTCTTCCTTCGAGAACGTCGTGCACAAATGGTACCCAGAGCTGAACCACTTCAGCAACTCCGTGCCCATTGTATTAGTTGGTGAGTAACTACTTATTTACCTCGCGTACATTAGTTACACCAATGATGACTAATTGATATGACGACGACTAGGGCATACTTACTATTTTAATTGTTGACGTGGGTATAAATAAATATTACATTGTTACTGGTCCAGTCGGATTTTGGATAAAAAAGTCCTTATTTTTCATTACTCATTTTACATAAATTAGTTTTAGCCATAGAGGGTAATATCATATCTGACTCATCGCCCAATAGGTACCTACTTACTTACAGATCGCTAAAAGTGAATAAATTAACTAAAGAGTCTTGTTACGGTCCTTGACATGGTCATACAAAAATTATTACGTTTTTTAAATGAGTAATTTGAAGTGGCGTGAAGTTTAGTTAATTAGTTAGTTAGTAATTTGAAAACAGAATTTTTCCATAAAAAGAACAAGCATAGTAGGTAAATTATCTACACACATAAAAAAAGTTTGTGATTACTATTTAGCATATATGCTGATATAATTTTTTCAATTGAACTTTATCAAGAAAAATAGTTTGTTGTGTGTTTTCTTTAAATTATAGAAATACCCTGTTTAAAATTAAAAATTAAAACAATTTTTCGAGTAATTTAATCATAATGTAATTGTAACAGGAATTCGATAACAAGAAAAATACTGTTTAACTAAATTTAAACAACAATTTATAATAAAAGGTTTATATTCAATATAATATAACTCCTCCCCTTGGGTTGAACACATGTGGAGATCCTCCTAGGCATGCTGAGGATCAAGTTATCCAGCATTTTTAAGAGTAACCTGTCCCGTTCTTGAATATCGGCTTCCCTGAACTCTTGCACTGTCTGGGGACGTGGCTGACGGTTCCAAATAGTTTGCTTAAGAGCATCCTACGCGTGCTCTATTGGGTTTAAGTCAGGCGAGCCAGCAGGCTAGTCTAACCATGTGATATCGTATTCTCGGAGAGCAGCATTGACTCGTTGCGTTGAGCTCGATGTGCGGGCGCATTATCATCGACCATTACTAATTGGTACCCATGGTTTACTCGGGATGATCTGACAATTCCATCAATAGCCACTGCTTTGTACATGTCTCATGAAGCCTCGATACGGGATTAAAGGTGTTCTAGCTCCAATCATAATACCACCCCAAAAGGACACCGATTTCCCGCCTTGCTGAACTGTTCTAGTGGCAGTTCTTTACCTTTCACGGTCTCCTGGTCTTCTCCAGACACGGACACGTCGGTTATCTGGATGATAAGCGATTCGTTAACGAACAGACAGTTTTGCCAAATGTATTTTTCTTCATCTTCTTCAGTTTGCCAAAACCTAGCCCACTGCAATCTCCGTCGTTGATGTTGCCGAGAATTCAGAGGCGCTCGCCAAGTCGCCAAGACCTCTGTGCTCGTATCCAGCCTAGTGCAAGCAATTCCGAATGGTCTGAATGCTAACTTAAAGCCCAGTGGTGGCCCGAAAATCTGCTTTAATTTTAGTAACGTTGATCTGATTGTTGGGTCACGGGCTGCCAGCTATCTAATAAAGCGCTGTTGGGCAGCATTCAAAACAGTTGGGCGACCACTGCGGGGTCGGTCAGCTAAATTACCCATCCCGTGGTACCTTTGCAGCGTGGTCACGACACAGGATTGGGTTAAAGCAACTCTGCGTGCTATTTCTCTCGTGGTGTGTCCTTCTTCCCTAAAAGTTACTAATCTTGCTCGTAAAACTTCTGTTAATCCTCTTGGCATTTTTTCAATCACAATTTTCCGTGTAAAAGTATTTAAAATCCGTTAAAATTGCCTAAATCAGATTTCTGTATGAGCGTGCTAGGACTGAAAGCCTTTTTATATTTAAAAATAAGTAATTTAACTGTTTTATTGTTTTATATTCAAGTCTATATTTTTAAATAAAGAATTCTAATCTAATTTGTCCCATACTGGTCTGGGACTTGGCCCATGTTGATCTGGGACAAAAAAAAAAGAATGTGCCAACTGTGGTTCTTGCCTAGCATGTCGTAAGAGGCGACTGATGGTTTACGGGCTTTTGGGTATGTGACTGAGTAGGCGACGAGGTAGCCACTTGTCACTCCTTTTTACAGCTTTTCATCCAACCTAGCCTACTGTCCCATGTTGGTCTGGGACTTAAAAAGAATATGCCAACTGTGGTTCTTGCCTAGCATGTCGTAAAAGGCGACTAATGGTATATCGGGTTTTGGATGTGTGATTGTGTAGGCGACAGGTTAGCCGCCTGTCACTGCTTTTTCACAATTTTCCATCTAACCCAGCCCGGCTTTAATTCTGGCTAAATGTGGTTGAAGGGGCTTGCTGCCCCTTGGACTCTTCCTACCCCTTCGGGGATTATGGGCGTGAGGTTATGTATGTATGTATGTAAAGAATCTAAAAAGAAGAAGAATTCATAATATAATCTACCGTAACTAACAACAAAAGATTTCGATTTTTCAAAGTGATCGCAAACTTTTTTTGATGTAGGTATATACAAACTTAAAAAACAATAAAGTCGCCAGTGAAATAATCAAATATGGGTGTAAATAGGTTGAATTGCTTTACTCATCCACGATAATTGCAATATGATTTCGTCGTCTTATTGATGCCTATACCTATCCCGCCCGACACTCCTTGAAATGTTCAGGGTCTACCTCTTTTAAAAAATAGGGCGGGGGCGTACCTACCCTACTTAAGTATGCAGGTGCCTGGTGCGAAGCATATCTTTGCGTTTTTGTTTTACTACGTTTGTTATACTCACTGTGCGATTTAGTAAACTGCTAAATTCAGTGTTATTGACGTTAAAAAGGAAGAAGTTAATTAAAATTTGTGGTTTAGTTGATTAGAATGAAACGCGGGTGTTAAATATTGAGAAGTCCACGACCACTGGTTCTGCTATAATATAGCGGCCTCGTGTGTTGGTAACGTTTTTCGATTCCTTCACTTGAATATTCAGTTTAACTTTAAAGCCTGGACCCCACTTAGATATACTTACTTATTTTAGGCTTTAGCGATTTCAGTTTGGAAACTTATTTATCTTAAGTACTTTTCGTTTGAGATTCTTCTATTACTTGCCTAAGTATTTGTCATACTCGTAGATAAACATATTATTATGTAGGTATGTCGTATGAATTCCTAGGAATGCAATTATCTACAGAAAGTTACATAAAACGCGAAAATAAACAACAGATATTTCAAAATTTTAGTTTAGCACATATAAATTCAGCCTTGTTTATATGACCCTTCCTACCTACCAACATTACCTTCGTACCTACTTACCTAATTTTGTTGTAATCGCCTATACTATGTACATATAATAAGCTAACAGCAACAACTATATACGATATTGTATTGTAATACAAATCTACGTACATTTCTGTAACGCTAAACATTATTCAAGTTGGTTAGCACATGGTGCTATTTCTTGATAACCATGAATTGTTCAGTGTTTTCCTCGTGACAAATTAAGTCATCTGTCTGTAGTGGCAACATTTTATTCTGGGGTGATGTGCGTTCATAAACTTCGTAAAGTAGAAGCTATATGTATCTGTAACTACCTAAACTAGTGCTCTTAAATGGGCAGGGGATTTAGTCAATATTTATTATAACAATACAGTTCATTACTTACTTAGCGCCGAGGATTCCAAGGATGCTTTTGACATAGATTTATTTTTAAATTTATATGAAAAATCAATGTTATTGTACAGTCTAGATAAAGTAAAATAAATTAATAATAACATTTGAATGAGGATATAGATAGATAAAATGTTCCACTTTCCGTTACCTAAACAGTAAACTATTTTAGCTGTAAATGTCCTTTGACTTGACATTTTCTGAGTAAATGCATATTTTAATTGATTTAATATTTAACGTTTTAATGTTACAAAATCATACTCACATTCTTAACTGTACCTTTAACGAACTAATATTAACCCAAACATTTGTTCGTTGGATGCATCCGGAGCTCATATTTATAACTACCATTGTTTGGGACACATATATTAATTCATTGTATTCTTAATTCGGCACACCTTAAGATCAATTGTAATAAGCATTGTCCTCATTGATTCACAATAGAAACATTTCTATGGTTTCAGCTACAAAAACAGACCTGCGAACTACTGGTAAGGCGGTAATCACGACACAGGAAGGAAAGAAGTTAAAAAAGAAAATTAAGTAAGTCTACCGTAATCCTTTTTATCAGTAAGCACCCCCGCATCTCAAACTAGCTTTAGTTTATTATATAATGCAAAGCAATAGTAAGTATATTTTAAAGGTAGCAATAGTATCTATATGTATACATACATACCGATAGTAAACTGTAGCTAGTTTATATTATTAACACGAGTATGTAGATATACATAGATACCCTCCTATCCTCAAAATTGAGATGCCACGAAGAGTGCTTTTGCCGATTATTATAGGGCGTAGGTATATCTTAAAAACTTACTGTTCGTTGTAAAGAGCTTCACAAAATGGTATCATTTGATAAAATATTAGTATTTAGTAATTTATTATGGTATTAATCATTATTTATCCGAATAATAGGTAGACAATATTCGATTGAATACCGAATAGTGAAAATACCGTATAGCAGCCTAATATTCGAGACATCTATCTATAGTTACAATGAAATATGATATATTTGCATAAAATGTAGTCCGACAAATCGGACATCTATTAGCTATGACGAACTATGAAATAATAAAGATTTCATGAATTAAGTATGTATCTATGTACATTGTACGTTCTTATCAATACCAGAGAAATATTAACTATTACCTAGGCTATCATAATCGACAAGATAATATATTGTATATTTTGTTATGTTCTGAAAACAACAAATTTTAAGTGAAATTGACGAGGGTTATCAGGCGCGGGTGCCGGCAGCCGCTATCGGCCCTTATCGCCTCTGATAGCGCGACACGATGTATGACGACAAAGCAACAATTGTAAAACATTCATTGTTATTAACTTGTAGTTAATTAAATAGGCAATATTTGAATTGCCGTCTAATTAGTTGAGCTATTTTAACGATGAGAGAAAGTTATTGATTCAGTGTACCTAATCATATTTAAAACTTACTTATCACTCTATATTAGCTAATGTCTTTATGATAATTCAGGGCATTCCTAATGATAGGTATTTAGGCAATGTTCGACCAGTCAAAATTTTGCATTTAGGACATAACTGGAAGCTCGTTTAGGTTTAACAGGGTCTTAGATAGATCTTAGAGTTGGAGTACAAAATATGTCGTCGTTGTCAGTATGCAGATACATGAACAGCAAGACTTGAGTTCTTAAAATAATAAGAAATAAAATTATTTCTAAGACTTGATTTCTAGACGCTTCATAAGCGCGTTTCGACATAAAGTCATTTTCAAGTGATGCTCTTACCAACTAACAGTGATTTTCATTTATAAGTAGGTTAGTATAAAATATATGTTGCTCTTTATGAAAAATATGATGAATGTTACAAAAAGCGACTGAGGCGTGTAAGGACCGTGCCGTATGGCCCTCGGTTCTCTCTGCCTACCCCTCCAGGGAAATGGCATGAGGCTAGTTTAGTTTAAGTTTTATCTAGCTAGCATCTTATTTTTTTGTTGTTCGCTCACAGGGCTGCTCAACTAGTGGAATGCTCGGCGCTGGACCGCGTGAACATGAACGAGGTCTTCGAAGAGGCGGTGCGCGCCGCGCTGCACAAGAAGCCGGTCCACAAGCGCACTTGCCAGTACCTATGACCGCGCGTTCCTTTTCACACACTCCGAATATACATTGCCTCAATATAAATATTAACCCCGATAGCTTCCATTAGTGAACAACAAAGCTGCTTCAATACGCATTTGTAAGTAGAATGGCAAGCTAAACAAGATTGAGTTGGTGAAGGTCTACCGTTGGATAAAACTTACGCAATTCTATTGCTCGGCTTAATAAATGTAAATACTTAGGTATAGAGTACGGTAGATGAATAACGATAAAGTTTATCCGTTTCTGGAAAGTTGGCGCTGGCTAGATTATCGCAAATCAAAATGTTGTAGAGATAATAGCTAAACTATTGCCATCTTTACATCGCCCTGGACATCACTAAACGGAAGATAAGAGATATTATCGATAAATAAGATATTTATTTTTATTATTAGGTATCTACTATTAAGCTTACCTGCTGATATATACCTAAAAGCAATTACTTGTATCATTATGATGTAAAAATGCATAGAAAATTTATTATTTTTAAAAAATCAGCTGCGAGTTCGTTTACACTTATTGTATGTTATAATTTTTTTTTGTTTTATTGTTGATGGTATACTTTATTTAAAGACCCTTATTTTTAGTTTAGACGAAACCTGAAAACTGTTTGTACGGAATCATTCATAGACTCAATTGTAATAGTTTTTATACCATGTTATATTTTTATCAATGTTTTTTTGCAAAACCTAAGTTACATCCTACTAAAAACGCGTGCGCATTGCTCGTCACAAGGTGACATTGTCGTTTACTCCTGATATGCATTATTTCTATTATGCGCAAAACTATATCTACGCCGGAGGACAACCAGGCAACACAAAAAACTTTTAACTTCGTACGTTTTTGAGATACTACTTACTTACCTATTATATTTTTTACACTGATTTTTGAAATGAAAATAATTGACCCGTGTTTCGGTTTTCGTATAAACTAAAAGTGACCTTGTATATTTTTTAATATTATTTAAGTGAGTCAGTCTAATATAATGTACTTAGGTATAATGTAAAAATATCAATATTATCCTAAAGTCACAACTTATAGTAGTAATGATCAGCATTTTTAATCCTTATGTAATGAAGACCTCGAAATGTAAGTAAATACGTTCAAAGGTATTTAAATAGTGTTAAATGTTTGTAAAACTTGTTTATTTGGCTAGAGTTATGTACTAACTACCTACAGAAGAAATGTATGTACGTCGAGACGGAATTTTGTTTGAA
Organism: Glyphodes perspectalis; assembly: GCA_951394215.1. Taxonomy (NCBI): domain Eukaryota; kingdom Metazoa; phylum Arthropoda; class Insecta; order Lepidoptera; family Crambidae; genus Glyphodes; species Glyphodes perspectalis. The sequence continues at coordinate 8,031,666 of OX596201.1, forward strand.
TTTCTAATTTTTTTTATTATATTTATTAAAGTATGCATGCCTAAGCTTAAACGAAAAACCAAAAAAAGATTTATTGTTTAGGTAGGTACTCATGGAACGTTATCTATAAAACCACCAGAATTAAAAAGTATTAACTTGTTCGTATTATTAGTACCCAAATGTAGGTAATTAAAATGTAGATATTAGACGTATGCGGTACCTATGTACAATAAATGCAAATACTGTGTTGTAAGATTATTAGATGAGATTATATTATTTAGGTAGGTAATAATAATTATTTAATAATGAAGTTCAAATTATTGAAATCTTTTAACCAAATAAATATATTATTACATAACTATAAATAAATAGACATTTCCTTTATTAGACAATTGTAGTTTTATTTTCTGTTTTTAACTTTTAAGTAATTGTTAGTAAGTTAGTTAAAATAAGCAAGGTAACTTTTTAGAATATTGTCTGAAGGCGCGGTTAGCACTTTGACAAATAGAAGGTACCTACTCTCATTACCGATTTTTTTATTCATGCGAAGTTAACAGAAGTTATGCTCATGAGTTTATTGAATTTATTTAGTTTAAGTTAACATAAAAGTTAATCTACCCAAACTATTACTTTTATTAATTTACGGATTAATAGTCTCATGTCCGCCTATGGAATTCTAAAGTCATTATTTTAATCTTCGTGTTTGGTACCTTGTAGTGAGTATCATCCTTACCGACTTCGGTCATGGTGACCAATCTCAATGAGGATTACCTGCGTAGTTGGCAAAAGAGAGTTTATGTACTTAGTTCAAAAACGTTTGCGGAAACACAAACGCACCTTTCCTTGACTCTCATAGTTCACTGAAGCTCCAAACCGACAAGATTGGAGAGAGGCCAGGATCAACAACTTTAGGTGTTCGAGTGATTAAGTAAGTTCAATACCCAAGTAACACAGATAGCAGTATAAGGTCTTAGTAACAGCAAACCCGGGAGCGATAAGCTTAAAAAGCTGTTGATTAATGTCTGAGTAAACGTGTACTCAGCTCTTATTCAAGCAAATTGGGCACACTTTTAAATGCTTTAATTTGAATAATAGCAATATAAAATCTGAGTAGTAGCAATGTAATTGTCCACATAGCTTAATAACGTCTGAAAAACGGCAGTCGTTACTTATACACAGATGTTTTATCATGTTTATTCAGATAAATATTTGTGGCTGAGATATTCAAAAACTACTCAGCTATAAGCACATTTGTACCACACTATTTCAAACAAAATGTGTGTTTCCTTCAAGAAATTGTTGACATCATTAATATTTATTAAGATATTAATGTGGACGGAATGAATACTTGGAATTGTTAAGTAATTTTTAAAAATACGAGTTTTAGCTATTACACAAGTGAAATAATATTGCGCAAGTAATTTTGTCGTCAATAACGTATGTCCTGGAACTATTGGTTTTACGCGCCGCTTTAATATCGAAGTTTAATGATAGAAATAAGTTAATGTACAAGACAGAAATAAGGCAAAAAAAAACTTTTAGCGTAATTCCTTATTTTAGTGTTTTAAAAGTAATAATTAGTTTATGTATAATACTCGAATTTGTATCTGAATTAATAAAACACAGCATTTGATAGCAAAAACAATTCCAAAAATATTTTTTTTGGAGGTTATAATGGCGATTCCTATAAATCTGATTATTAGCTGCTCACGGAGCTGTTTTACCGAGCTGCTGCTGAATAATAGTTTTGACTCGTCACATATTAAGCTTTTATTTGGCAAAGCGCGGTATGGCGGAATAATTTCTGAATAACAGTTGACTATTTGTTCACATGTTTTATTAAACAGCTTATTAGGGTTCAAAACAGAACAATCAAAAACTAGAATTTCGTGGAAAAAAGATTAGGTGATCGATCGAACTTTATTATTTAACTATTATATAATGCAATCATTTCACTTAAATAAAAAAAATAATAATTAAGCAAATGAATTAAAGCTATTTAGGTATACCAATCTAACGTAAAAAGGATGTAAAATATTTTTTTGTTTTGTTTTATTTAGAAAAAAAGCTGTGGTAATCATGTTTTTTTTTTCAACTTACGTATCTACCTATGTCTAGTTTGAGTTAACTACTTGTATGTACTGCATACCTTATTAAAATGCTAAAAAGGGAAAAGAAACGAGGTCTCTTTTGGTTCCCCATCTATTCTAAGAATAATGTAGCAATTTTTCATTGTCTGAAAACAAACGGATATTATACCTACACTAGCTGTGCCAGCGGTGTCACCCGTGTTTATGGTTAATATTATATAGACCATTTCCGTCATACATGATTTCTATGTAACTTTAACCATTAAGGCTGCACACGCGACGGAAGCTTAAAAATGGAGTAACTTCTCCCGTTTTACCAACATTTCCCGTCACTACTCTGCTCCTATTGATTGTAGCGTGATGAAAAGTATACTATAATCTGCTCAGGAGTATGAAGAATAATTGTACCAAGTTTCGTTAAAATTCGTCGAGTAGTCTTTGTTTCTAAAAGGAACATACAGACATACAGACAGACAGACAGACAGACAGACAAAAATTTTACTGATTGTATTTTTGGCATCAGTATCGATCACTAATCACCCCCTGATAGTTATTTTGAAAATATATTTCATGTACAGAATTGACCTCTCTACAGATTTATTATAAGTATAGATAAACGGAAACCTAAAACAAAATTAAACCTAGCTAGATAGATTAATTGCCCCCGAAACCCCCTACATACTAAATTTTATGAAAATTCTTGGAGCCGTTTTCGACATTCAGATTACAATATAGATAGGTATAGATACATTAGTTTTTTTATTTTAAGATACTTATTAATAATATCATAATGACACATAATTTGAGTATACTATACAAATTCAAAACCTCGGACACAACAAAAGGTAGATTTATACTACCGCATTGAATGTACTACAAATACAAAACGCTAGAATAAAATGATTCGGACCGCGCGTATTTTTGAATTCGTTAATATTCTCATCTGATTCATCTCCACTGGATGTGTAATCATAGTCACCCACACAGTCTGTATATGAAATTGCGGGTACGGAACACTCTTCTACGTACGATCGCACTTGACTGTTAAGGTTAACTTGACCGCTTTCTTCCACAGCTAGTTTACTAAACACTATGCTGCCTACGCCCATCATACAACAACTAACGTTTAATAAATATCTACAAATAAAGCAATATTCAGCATTCTTCTGTGTAAATACTGTTTAACTAACTTTAAAACTGCTAGTTTCGGTATAAGAATAGAAGTATGTGTAAGAGAGTTATAAACTATGTCTACATTTCTTTTATACCAATATAAGCTTAATTAGAACCCAGAAAATACTTTTTATCAGCAGCTGAATAATTCGCAAATTATAGAACCTTATAAGATTTCAAAATAATATTAAAGCTGTTATTCAGATACAAGCATTTTAAAACCGAATTTTAACACTATTATTCAGCATCTAGTTGCTGAAGGTACTTTATACAGAATATAGCATTTTTAACAGCAATAAGCTTAATAATGTTTGTATAGTAGTATTGTACATTACGTTTATTCAGCTTGTTATCTTTTAGCTTACTGTTATGCAAATTAAAGCTATGTGAAACTCTGTAAGCTTAGAAACGTTTGTGTAATATTGAGAATAAAAGTTATTACTAAGCCTTAAGAAACAAGCCGAAATTATACAAATTTTACTAAGCTTAAAAAATTATAATAGCCGTAATACAACGTTAGTCAGAATTTAGCTATTTCCTTAACTGTAACACAAATGTTACGTAACTATTAACTGTGTTATGAGTCGCATTAGTACTGTTATCATGCTTGTGTGTTACTTGGGTATTAGGTGAATTGGTAGGTAACGGACTGACTAGTCCGTTGGTCGTGTGGTCAGAGACCATGGCCATGAAACCAAGGGTCACGGGTTCGAATCCCGCTAGAGGCAAATATTTCGTGTGATGAACATGGACATTTGTACTTGATTCATGGATGTTTACAACGTATTTAAGTATGTCTATCCGTTCGCTTAGTATCCATAGTACCTACAAGCATAAGCTTAGTTTGGAACTAGGGAACTGATGTGTCAGTCTGGACAATTTATAAATTTATTATTTATAAAACCCAAAATTTTATGGCCGGCCTGGAACCCAGAAACTCTTTGTCTTTGGTGGGGCCTCATACATATAAGCCAACAAGTCACATAAAAGTGCGAATAGAGAAGTTTTTAGATTTAGAAATTACTTTTAGGATATGCAAATAAACCCCTTTTCTTCTATGCACATGCGATACGACGCTATATGGCATTCGCAGTTGCATAAGGATTGCTAAAATAAATGCGGCGCATAAGAAATAAATGAGCGTTGACATTTTATTAAGAGTATTGTTGCGATTTCGCGTTTGACCAGGATTTACATACCATCACGCCCATGCTCTCCAGAGAGGTCAGCAGAGTCAAGCAGCATGGTCTTTACATACATACATACATAACATCACGCCCATAATCCCCGAAGGGATAGGCAGAGTCGTCGTCGTCGGGTTTCATCACCCCTAGGGGGGGCGGTTACGGGCCTCGAGCGGGGTGCTCATTGCCCGGGCGTCTTCTCCCGAGCTCTTCTAGCTCGGGGTAATCTGGGCCTCTCGGCTGGGAGAGTCCTCCCCTTGCGCTATCCGGCGCACCCTCGGCGCGGTCGGACCCACCGGGTGGAACCCGTTGGGGAAGCCCAGTGAGTCTGCCAGCGAGCGGGTGCGGCTTACAGGTGCGGCGCAAAGGGGAGGAAGTCGGTCAGTCAGGCAGAGTCGAAAGGGCAGCAAGCCCCTTCAACCACATTCAGCCATAAATAAAGCCGGGCTGGTTTAGATGAACAATTGTGAAAAAGCAGTGACAAGCGGCTAACCTGTCGCCTACACAATCACACACCCAAAACCCGATATACACCAGTCACCTTTTGTTTTGGAACCACAGTTGGCATATTCTTTTTAAAACCCAGACCAACATGGGACAGTGGGCTGGATTGGATGGAAACCTCTGAAAAAGGAGTGAGGTCACATACCGAAAAGCCAGTAAACCATTAGTCGCCTCTTACGACATGCTAGGCAAGAACCACAGTTGACACATTCTATTTTTTTGTCCCAGATCAACATGGGGCAAGTCCCAGACCAACATGGGACCTTTAAACCCTATATAGCCTTATCTAAACTTTACGTTAGACCGAACATTGTGAAAAAGTTGTAATAAGTGGCTAGCTTGTCCCTTACAAAATCACTCAACTTAATACCCAATCCGACATATTAGAAAATCAACAAAGTTGGTATATTTTTTTGAGTCCCAGACTAACAGGTGACATGGACATATATTTATTTAATTTAAAGTACATACATACATATCCAAAATACGGGTATAAGTTTGAGCCATCTGTAGTAATTGTAGTAAATCAAGAAAAAAAAAACATCAAATAAAAATTTGGAATCGATTCTATTCAATTAATATACTATCATTTAGACTATTAATCCACACATCACTATTGCCTAATGTCACAAATTGTCAAATGGTGTCGAAATTGTGGTGTCGTCGTTTCACTTTCTGTTAATTCATTCATTGATCGTATATATTCTCAATAATCTATTGTGAATTCCTATAAATTTCGTTTCAGAGGGTAATTCAAAACTACAAAATGAAGAGAAGTTATGATTCTATAAATTCTTCTATTGATATTAGTTCATATCGAGACCAGCATTTTAAGGTAGGAACATAGGCTGTTATTGAGATCAAGCTTTGTTTTTGGCAAATATTTTGCTTGGTAATTACAATTATTCGTATTTTTACAATATGTTCACATTTCAGGGATCGAGAAGTGAACAAGAACGTATGCTCAGAACAACGTCAACTCTTTATATTGGGAACTTGTCTTTTTACACCACTGAAGAGCAGATATATGAGCTATTTTCAAAATGTGGTGATATACGGAGAGTGATTATGGGTTTAGATAAATACAAAAAAACTCCATGTGGATTCTGTTTTATGGAGTATTATACAAGATTAGATGCAGAAAACTGTATGAGGTAAGGTCCACAAGTATGTAAATGTAAACTAATAGACTACTGGCCCATGTCCAAAATGGATGGGTCATATGAACCACCAGGTGACGTATATAGGACGATATAAGAGCATAAAATAATAAGATTCAGCACTATGCCGTCACTTGTAAGCTGTCCAACTGGGTGCTGGTGAGAATTCAAAAGTGCCTGTAGAGTGAGTACATTTTGGTCATTTATTTTTGTACGGCATTTTGACCATCGATAGATCCATGAAAAATAATATAAAAGCACGCAGTGCCGTACAAAAATGGTGCGCCACAAAGTCGGTAAATTTTTTTGATTTTCTGACAATTTCCAGGGTAAATTTGGTCATTTGATTCTGTACGGCATCAGTTTCATACTGTTTCAATACAGCTTTTAATCCATTATTCCGCAACGCCGTACAAAAATCATGCGACAAGGGGAAATAAATTGAGGGTTCCAACCCCCTCTTTTTCCGTGGTCCGGGGGGTGATTTGAAAAAGTATGGCTTCGGTTCCAAAACATTATCTAGCACTCAAAAGTACTATTAAAAATAATGCCGTCAAAAAATTATTGTTCCTTTGAATGTATATTAATATTTATATTAATTTCATGGTATACTTGATTGATAAAGCTGTAAAATCATTTGACTCTGTACGGCAACTTTTTTTTTAACATGATATTGTAAAATACAATTGTTATATAGTACTGCCTTCTAAAAGAAACTGTTCTAAAAATCGGACCACGGAAAAAGAGGGGGTTGCAACCCACGATTTTTTCCCCTTGTCGCATGATTTTTGTACGGCGTTGCGGAATAATGGATTAGAAGCTGTATTGAAACAGTATGAAACTGATGCCGTACAGAATCAAATGACCAAATTTACCCTGGAAATTGTCAGAAAATCAAAAAAATTTACCGACTTTTTGGCGCACCATTTTTGTACGGCACTGCGCGCTTTTATATTATTTTTCATGGATCTATGGATGGTCAAAATGCCGTACAAAAATAAATGACCAAAATGTACTCACTCTACAGGCACTTTTGAATTCTCACCAGCACCCAGTTGGACAGCTTACAAGTGACGGACTAGTGCTGAATCTTATTATTTTATGCTCTTATATCGTCCTATATACGTCACCTGGTGGTTCATATGACCCATCCATTTTGGACATGGGCCAGTAGTCTATAATGGAGTGCCTTGTCAAGCAGATATTACTATAATTTGTGAAACAATAACATTGTTTTGCTTTATTCATAGTTTATCATTTTAAAAATGATAAATCTTCTTAAAATATATTTAGATGTTTATAAACATATTTAAGTATGTCTATCCGTTCACCTAGTATCCATAGCACAAGCACAAGCTTAGTTTGGGACTAGGGCATTGGTGTGTCAGTCTGGAAAATATATTTATTTATTGCTTAAATGTTTATTGGGAGACTTAAGATTATTGTTACTCATGCATTATTCTTTATAATGTTTTGTATCTATAATATTTGTTTTTCAGGTATATAAATGGTACAAGATTAGATGACCGAATAATACGATGTGACTGGGATGCAGGCTTTATTGAAGGTAGACAATATGGACGCGGCAAAACAGGCGGACAGGTTTGTTTCAATGTCTACTTCAGATAAATCTGCTTTTTGGATTTAGACCTGAGTTTAAGGAATCTCAAATAAACTACAAGTAGTTCTATTGAATGCAGTATCATAAAACTTTATAGATAGATACATTTCCAAAGTTGTAAATGAAGGAGTGATTTGTGTATTATTAGGTAATCTGTACTTGAATAGACCATAGATGAATAGTTGTGCATGTGCATTTAAAGCCTATATCATTAATTTCCAGGTGCGAGATGAGTATAGAACTGATTATGATGGTGGCCGTGGTGGATATGGTAAAATCATTGCTCAGAAGATAACTCCTAATACATTAGAACGTTGATGAGTAAATTGAGTGATTTCCGTGCTGATCAAGTGAAAATAAAGTGTTCGAATATGAAGTAACTATAACTGATGAAAGACTGTAATTATAGTAATATACACATTTGCTTAATGTGGTGTCTATTAAAATTTTCTAAAAGCAGTTTATGGAGTTGTTATTGATAATATTTTTTACATACTGTAAGTTTTTCTAACCTAAGACAGATCAAATGAGAATATGCTAGATACTTTGGTTGTTAAAATAATTGTTTTTCAAATCTTAGTCATGTTGTTGGTTTGTCATCTCTCCTTCAAAAGTACCTATATGGCTAAGGGTTTGATTACTTAAAATTAATTAACAAGAATTGCAATCCTCTTTGGTCTTAGATCTCCTGAGGTCGTCAAAAGATGAGACGCTTTAGTAAAATAGGAATTAGAGCCTTAAATATAACAATATTTTGCAATGTATTTTAAAAAAAAAACAGTCTGAACTTTTTACTTTTGATTCTCTCGAATATGCGAATCAAACTTGACAAGTTTGATATGTAACAAAATTTTATGAAATCAGGTTAAATACTGTATACAGTATTTTTATCCTATGCATAGCTACGATGTACCAAGCTTAATAAGAAAATTATAAGTATGCATACATATTCCACAAATAATAATGAGACTTTGGTATTGATTGAAACAATTTATTATTACAACATCATAGTATATAAAAAGCTTAGCATTCATAAAATGGACAATAATCTCTTTTTAAGTAAAAACATAAGTAATAATAATATAAACTTAATTTATACTTAAGTATTCTTACAAATTAAATGCGTTTACTAACAAAATATTCAAGCGATTGTTTTAAACATTATTAAATGAAGCATTCAACAAGTGTATAGAACTATGAAATATATAAATGTAAAATATATATATTTTATTTTATTTTTTACTATAAATGTGACAATCCAGCAATTGTTTTACAATTCCACATTTAATTTGATAACTACAAGTTATGTGGTCTCATTACATATTACTATTAACTTCAATGTTTACAAACATAAATAAATAATGCATAATTATAATAATAAAGTATGGTTGAGATACTGTTTTCCTTTTAATTAAAGATCAAGCTCGAGATATTTTTTGTCATTCATTAGTCAGATCATACAACAGCTATAATGCAATAATTAGTAACAAGAATGAAAAAAACATAAGAAAAATATTCATAAGCATAATATTCATTTCTTTTTTTTATCTTTAGGAGTCATAAGTTTCTGGCATAAGATCAAACCACAGTGTTTTGGCTTCACGAAAATCGTATTGGTTGAGATGTATTATAACCTGTAACAAAAAAAAAACATGATGACCTCTTGAACATTCAACACATGTACACATAGCTTATAAAGGATAATTAAAGTTAGCCTTATTTAAGCCCACTTCCACCTCGCTGTTGCTACTTCTTGAGGTGCAGTCAAGTTAGGGGTAAGTCAATGCCGAATTTATTAGGCAATAGTTTTATATAAGCTAGGATAACTATTGCATTTCTCCTCCTATTTGTTCAAAGCCATCTCCGAGCTGCTGCCTTGACGTAACTAAAGGGTGGCAAGACTGGCAAAATGCTACGGGATCTTGTTCAGAGGCGCCCCCTAGGCCTGCAAGCTCAGGGTATCCCACTATTAATGTCCTCCTAACCGATATCGGTCACGGCGGCCAATTTCAACGAGGATTAGCCATCTGCGCAGGAGATATTATAGTGCACAAATGTGTGCGCAAACCCAGGAGCACTCGATGTTCCTTCACTCTCATAGTCCGGTGAGACGGCAATTCGACATGACCGGAGAGAGGTCAGGCGTAGGACCAACGGCTTAAAGTGCTTTCCGAAGCACGGGGGTGATTAAGCTGCCAACTTCCTGACTATGATATACCCAGCCACAAATTTTGGCCCGACCCGGGAATTGAACTCGGGACCTCTTGGTCCTTAGGCGACGCCTGCTACCACTAGACCAAAGAGGCAGTCAAAGTATCCCATTATACTAGCATTGAAATCTAACACTGTCATTGAGCCCAACCGTTAAAATTGCCACAGTCCTCAAATGAAAAAGTTAGCATTAGGTTCATGGTTATACTGGCTCTTAACTGATCCTAATGTCGATCACGTATCATCGGAGGCGTGATAATCACATACCGTCATGTTTCCAATCCCCGATGGGGTAGGCAGTCCAAGAAACATTCAGCTCCTTTAACCTCATTTAGTCAACAATCGAGATAGTTTAGATGAGATAAATTGTGAAAAATAGTGACAAGTGGCTAGCTCGTCGCTTACATAATTACAAATCCGACACCCAATACACCAAGTGCCGCCTTTTACGATATGCTCGGAAAGGTACATTGTTTTCGAATCCCAGCCCAATTGGTAGTAGCAGCTGGAACTAGGATAGAGCGAGTGGAGCGGTCGCTCTAGGCGCCAGTATGCTAAAGGCGAAACACGCAAGTAAAAACAAAATTTTTCAAGGCAGCCTATGACAATATACTTACGTTATACAGATAATGATTGTTTTAATATTTATTTAAATTTTCTGGTTATTATGTGAAGTCGACTAAAGACAGTTGTAAAACAATCTTACTCTACACTGAATAGGGACGATGACACCACACACAAGTACATATTTCCAAGCCATAATTCATTAAAAGAACACATAATTTAAATCATCTGAGCCTTTACGTCACACAAGTATTTCAACACAAAATCTTTGGAAGCATTGCGTTTTGACAGCACTTAAAAAGTATATGAAGTGATTAGGTGTCATCTACCCTATTGTTTAAGACCGGCGCTGGGTATTGGAACAAACCTGTCCGATTACGGGGCTGCCGCCCAGGAAGCCCTTGTGCGTGGCGACGGTGACCTCCACCTGGCGCGAGTGCAGCTCGGCCAGCGCGATCACCCACTCGAACTGCTCGTCGTACTCCGGCATGCAGCTGTCCTTCACTACCTGCACCATCGACACAACACAGTGTTAACAACTACGTTTCAATCCCAACTAATATTACAAACTAGCTTCTGCCCGCGGTTTCGATATCGATAAAACATAGCCTTTATGTTATTCGGGTGTATAAGCTACATTATTGTAAAGTTTCATTAAAATCCATTCAGTAGTTTTTGCGTGGAGGAGTAACAAACATCTATACGTCCTCACAAACTTTCGCGTTTGTAATATTAGTAGGATGTGAACGTGAGTTTGTTTGTGAAGCGCAATACACACCAAAGCCGCCGTCCTATTAACCTATGTCGGCGGCTTCACTCACTGCAGCTCGACTGAGCGCTTGTGTTCGCAAGCCGCCGACATGTCGCACGGGCTCATGTCGCCGACATGATTATTTTCATATAGGCCGCTGGGTCGTGTCGGCGGTTACGCGACTTGGTGACTATTGCTTTACGCTTACACGCTTAAACCACTTAATAGATTTTAATAATTCTTTCACAGATGGAAAGCTACATTATAAGCGAGTAACATAGGCTATGTTTCATCCTCGTATTTTCACGGGAACGGGAACTACGCGGCTGAAACCGCGGGGCGCTGTTAGTACAAAGTCATAGAGCATTAAAACTAGCGGTTGTTCGCGATTTCGTCTGCGCGGAATAAACAAACACTTTTTAATGTATTTTTGCGCAGAACCCTCTAAGTCTAAAATATATACATATGTAGTTGGTGTAATTTGAGCTACTTATTATTAACAAAAATAATAGGGCTCCACCAGAAAATCAACACGAATAGAAAATTGGTGTGGTATGGAAGCATAATTAAACTTACAATAGTTTTTCTTTTGGAGTCCTTAGAACGTCCGGGGAGTAAGTACAATTTAACATATGGATCAGGCACATTGGTGGGATCCTTAAGTGGTATATTCCTGTGAGGAGAAAAAACAAAGTCATTATATAGTAACAATATACCCTTACTATGTATATTCATTTTACATCAAAAGCCAAAGCGATATTGAAATCAATGTATATTGAAATATAATAAGTTTTAAACATTAAAATAATTTGTAATTTTATTGATTAGGTACAGTACTCGTACTATGCTAATGCTAGGTATATTATAGACTCATTATTTGTCACACGCGCACCACGCTAATGTAATATCACGCCACGTATTAAACTGAATCATACTTACGCGATCTTATGCACGACAACATATAACGTTTGATTCTGCATGCTGTACCGAAGGGAAAGTAAGATCCGGCCGAGTCCCGCCTCGCCAGCCGACCTGGACATTTATTAATGCATTAAAAATACAAAAAAAACATTGCTTCTTTGCTTATAATCAATGGTGACTGAATATAGCCCAGACATTATTGCAAAATATCTTCCATTAAAAATAATCATATCGCAATGAATCAGATATGCTTAACTGAAACTGGACATGCATGATCGACAAGTCTGTTAGTGTTGTGTTGTGTTAGTTATATGCCCAATGCACACCAAAGCCGCCGACCTATGACGACCTATTTTTATCTGCGGGTTAGTTGGCGGCTTCACTCATTGCAGCTCGCCTGTCGCCGAGCACAGCGCTTGCGTACGCAAGTCACCGACATGCCGCTAACATGTCGCGCAGATCCACGCAGCCGACATGATTATTTTTATACAAGATGCATTTAATACCACTCTCCAAATGATTTCCAGGCCTTTGGTATGAAATAACCAAATTTGGAGAGTGGTTTTAATTGCATCCATCTTGTACAGGCCGCCAGATTGTGTCAGGTGCGCATTATAAGAAATAAGTGTGCGTAAACGCCTGATGCTGCGTGTCGATGATGATTCATTGGTTTAAAAAAATGACCTAATCGTGAAAATATCACACTGGTGTTATATAACTTACGTGGTTATAGACGATGTTCTGTGAACTAATTTAGGAGAACTTCTACCCGCGGGTTCTTCCTGGTTTTGAGTTACTTCTGCAATAAATAAAAATATTTTTGAGGGACTGATATATATACTCTACATTAACATACATATAAAACATCACGTCCGAAATCCCCGAAGAGGTAGGCAGAGTCAAAGGGGCAGCAAGCCCCATTATACTATATTCAGCCAAAAATAAAACTGGACTGGGTTATATGGAAAATTCTGACAAAGTAGCAACAAGTGGCTAGCCTGTAGCAGTTGTAGCATAACACACTCACAGACCCACACCCTGATATAACATTAGTCGCCTTTTACGATATGCTAAGTAAGGAAATCCCAGACTAACATGGGTTAACACATTACATTTATTATTTACTTCATCTAACTAACATTAATTATTTGCACTTACCAACACTCTTAATGATTTGCTCGACCGGTATAGACTTTTGCGACGATGTATCCGTAGCATTATCTTCAATGTTCTTCAATTCAACATCTGCAGGTCCTAAAAACGATATTCTATTAATAAATTTATGTTTATGATCTTCAATAATTTGTAGAAAAAAGGTTCCATATATTCTTTTTTACCTTCCCCATCGATGGGGATTTGTGTAACTTTTCATAATCCCTCACTGTCAAGCCAGTGGCTGTACTGAAAGAAGAACGACCAGTAACCTGGTTCGGGCGCCGGGTCGGCGGCGGGCGCGGGCGGCGCGCCGGTGTCGACGCGGTCGGCGGGCGGCGGCGGGCTCGGCTGGCTCTGCGCGCTCGGCACGCTCGGCGCGCTCGGCACGCCAGGCGCGCCAGCCACGCTCGACGCGCTCGGCGGCGCAGCGGGCGAATCATCATCGTCACAATCCACTTCTTTTATGGCCTCCTTAAGTAACTGCAAGAACGAGTTATTATATTACAATAAAGTGTGAATAAGTGACCTGGTAAAGTAAAGTTATTACAAATCTATGTTGTTCCGTCTATCGAGGACGTTTTATATAAGTATATGCTATGAAATATATACGTTTTACAAAAAGTAAACGTTGCTAGTGTTTTAAGAAATAAATTATGTTGTCTAAAGTTTTTATAATGGACATTATCGTGTTTAGCGAAATACAATATAAATTCTGGAGACACGATCGAGGGTTGCTTTTGTATTGTTCTATATGTAAGGCTCCTACTTTAACATGGTATATGTTACAATACTGTGTTCGTGTGTACAAATTACAAATTACAAATGTAATAAGAACTTACTCTCAGCTGGAGCGACAGAATAATTTTCGACTCCGGCCCAGACTTCTGCAGGTTAAGCGGCTGAGTGAGCAGACTTAGGTCCTTTTCCCTCAACAACCCTGAAATGGCGTACATGAGCTGACCAAGCTGACTTCCAGTCTTCTGGTCAATAACCTGTAATAAAATAGATAGTTTATATTTATTACATTTTGCGCTTATAGCGTTCTTGCTATTGGCTGAATCAGATTTGAACCAACACTATGCCCATTAAGAGCGTGGTACATATTCTAAATGCGCACACAGTACCGTACAATCAAAACAATTTGATTACTTATTGCTTTATATAACATACAGTAAATTTTTTTTTATAAAGCCTAAATTATTCACCTCATCATCTGAACTAGAGGTATTATGGGAGTTCGATTAAGTGTGGTGTTTTTTATGATCTTCCATAAGAATTACCGAGGTACTCTGCCACCGACTTGTAAAAAAAATATTTTTTACATATGTCGTAATACCTAAATGAATGGAGCCGAGCTGTTAGTAGTAGTACCTAAGCCTTAACATCCACGACACCTCTGGTAATAGAATTCCGCGGATATGAAGCCAACTGAGGCAGCCGTAGTGACGTCACCTTAATGTCGAGCATGTCGATCTCCGGGTTCTGCACGAGGAACGAGTAGCCGATCTCGTAGACGGGGCTGTCGGTGCGCATCTGCACCGCGGTGTTCTCCGTCTTCTTGCCCACGTTCACCAGCAGGTACGGGTCGGGCCGGGACTGCGCGCGCGCATTCTGGACACAAGACGCGTCTAATAGGTACCTACTATAACTAACCAGGTTATATAAATCGGAGTAGGTACATTATAAATAAAAAAAAATACCAAAGGCTATGAAGTCTATACGGACAATGAATTCAAAGGGTATCCCAAATATATAATGACAGTATTTTTATCACATTTTCATTGGAACAGTCGGGTAAAATTTAACAATCGGCATCCTGCTAGCGTTATGTCCCGTGCTTCATTCGTGCTACGTGTCAAAGGTCAATATAACAGTCCTTAACAAAATACATACTGTTACAATAAGGACAATTTTAAAATAGCATCATCTGTTCATCAAAATACAGATAAAATGTGTTTTGTTACCTCATCATTGTATTAATTTTAACGCACTAATCCAAAATGGTACACAAACATTGTATGACACAATATCTCATTAATATTCATGAAAGCAGTTTACAAATGCCAAAAGAGTTGTATGTTTTACACGATCTACTGTCTTAGTGGGACTACATTTAAATACACAATATATTTCATCATCTTCCTAGCGTTATGTCCCGTGCTTAGACGGGGTCCGCTTAGACCATGATCCAGGATTTAGCAAGTCTGGTAATAACATTGAAGCGACTGCCGATCTGACCACAAAGGACCACAAACCCTAAGATAGGGGAACCAGAAAATCTTTGGATCATGGCTAAAAATTCAAAGTTGTTTGAATTTACAGGTTTCATCACGATGTTTTCTCTCACCGTCGAGCTAGTGGTATGAATCATGAAGAACATGACTCCCTCCCCCAATCGTACACGTCAAAGACTGATGAAAATCGGACAACTCTTCCTATAAGCGGTGCAACATCAGAGAAATCATTTTCTACGCTAAGGTGGAGAAAAACTTGGTTAAGAGCAAAACATGTTACAAGAGAGGCTGACAGGTTCAGCTCTTCTAAATATTCATCCAGAGATACCCCCAAACGTTTAAAATATTATCTACCGATTTGCCAATAAAATTAGAAGACATCCATTTGATCTATAATGTGTGCAATAAAAATGTGTATTGTGCAATACACTCTAATTTACTCGATATATTATATTATTACCAGTGACCCCCTTCAAAATTTCAGATAGTTTAATGTCTTAACTTACCGGCAGGTGCTTGCAGGAGTCGATGTAGACAGAGATAACGGCCGAACTAAGTTCGGCTGTTTTGATCAACTGAGCCTCAGTAACCGCCTGGAAGATAATAAACATAAATTATTCTCTGCATAATTACATTTGTAAAATATTATACTTTAATCATATAAACGAAGGTACAAGCGGACGCCGGGCCAAATAAAAGGAAAATTACGTTACTTAACAACGAAGGATATTTTACTTCGTTTACGTATAACAAAGAGGAATATCCTTCGTTTTAAGCCGGTTCATAGTTGACTTTAATACTTTAATACACGTTTATTTATATGTAGATATGTCGTTAATAACGCCTTTAGATTTTATATATAAAAACAAGAAAGGAAGAAACGAAATTAAGAGATTGTATAATTAAAGAAAAAAAATTGAGCATTCAAGGTTAATTGTAGTATATACGTAAACTGAAACACGGGAATATCTCCTGCTTGTTGGCTAATGCTCGTTGAGATTGGCCGCCGTGACCCAAGTCGATTAGGAGGAGAATATTATTATATTATACTTAAAATAAGGTTGTTTACTTACGCGGCTCAAGTCGTGCAAGTCGGAGGAGAGGCGGTGCCACGACAGACGCAAGTGGACCTGGCCGTGCTTGGCTTGCTGCAGCGTCTGCCACTGAGGACGACACATTGAAATTTAGGTACATACATACATACATAACATCACGCCCATAATCCCCGAAGGGGTAGCACATTCACATTAATCCAAAAATAAAACTGGGCTGGTTTAGATGGAATATTGTAAAAAAGTAGTGACAAATGGCTAGCTTGTAGCCTACACAATCACATACCCAAAACCCGATATACCATTAGTCGCCTTTCACGACATGCTATGCAAGAAATACAGTTGGCACATTATTTTTAAGTCCCAGACCAACACGGAACAATGGGCTGGGTTAGATGGAAAATTTAAATGAATACATAATACGCAGTTATACAATAGGTAATATATATTTATTAACTATGTTCCTCGTTTACCATGTCGTAAATAGCGACTCATAATGCATTGGGGTTGGTTTGTGATTATGTAGGCTACGAGCTAGCCACTTGCCATAATTTATTCACATTTATATTTCTAACCCAACTCGGTGTTATTTCTGACTGAGCGTGATTTAAGGAGCTTATCGCTCTTTAAACTCTTACTACCCCTTCAGGGATTTCAGATGTGATGGTATGTATGTATATACATAATACTTACACTGTGGTTCTTGCCTAGCATGTCGTAAAAGGCGACTAATGGTTTATGGGAATTTGGGTATGTGACTGAGTAGGCGACTAGCTAGCCACTTGTCACTCCTTTTTCACAGCTTTCCATCCAACCCAGCCCACTGTCCTATGTTGGTCTGGGACTTAAAAAGAATATGCCAACTGTGGTTCTTGCCTAGCATGTCGTAAAGGCGACTAATGGTATATCGGGTTTTGGGTGTGTGATTGTGTAGGCGACAGGTTAGCCGCTTGTCACTGCTTTTTCACAATTTTTCATCTAACCCCGCCCGGCTTTATTTATGACTGTATGTGGTTGAAGGGGCATGCTGCCCCTTTGACTCTGCCTACCCCTTCGGGGATTATAGGCGTGATGTTTAGTTAATTAGTTACATAATACACATCAAACAACAATTTACACTGATCTGATTGATAAGACCTATTCAGATCAAGATCTCGTATTATATATAATACGGGAGAAGAGTCCCGACATCAAACTCTTAGAGCCGAGACCTAAGTTGTAAGGTCTCAGCTATATAAAATATTTGCAACCATGAATACAGGAGCGAGAATAGAGCCTCTGCATACGATATAGACCCTAAACCGCTAATGCAGCTATCATAGGACTATAATATTATAATGACAATCACCGAATAAGATATATAACTATTTAACTAATAAAAATGTAGGATAAAAATACTTACAGTATCCAGGCGACCAGCCTTCACCACTTGCGATATATCTAGAGAACACCTGTTAAACAGAATCACACTGTCACGCGAGTTGAAATATAAGTTAAGCCATTAAACAACATTTTCTTCATTTTCATCTAATACATTTAGCCAGATGTAAGTATACTCATAATGAAATGATTACATTTAGTAAGTAGCTGACAAAATTATATGAGAAAGCAAATAAAGTGTAAACACAACGTCGAGTGAATTAAACGAAATTAGTAAAAAAACGAACGCCTTTTGTGTTATTTTAATAGTGATTAATGGATTTGTAAGTATCAACGCGTGCCGTGAGGGTTAGTCTATTTATTGTTAGCAATAATTTGTGGTGCATATTCAATTAGGTATTTGTTATTTGAAGCTGTAGGTATGAATCGTGTTATAGTAGCATTGTAGAAGTAGGTATGTGCTATCTATAATCTCATATACATATTATATATTATATATATTAATTCCTATTGAATCATGAACACACTTGTAAGTGCAGTGACGTATATTAAATTTGGGCCAATAAGGTTTACCACCCTTGAAATTATTTGACAACGAAAATAGCTCAGCCTGGTAGCCTGCATTTTTTTTAGTGCCCCGGGCCAGGGCCTGTTTGGCCTCAGGGTACATACGCCCCTGTGCAAGTGTGACACCGTATGAATTATGAAAGTGTACAGTAACAGTCAATCGCAAGCACGGTGCAGTGATGGCTTCTACGTTCCAATGCACATGTCTTAATATTAGCCTCTTCGGTGTCGCTAGGACGTTGGTTTAAGTATTTCCAATTTGATGTCATAATTTTGAGACACTGTAAGACATGGTTTTAATATCTAAAATAAATTATTTGGTTAAGTTCAATATTTTTATGCTAGTATTCAAAAACTAAAAAGCTACAACTCTACTTCGAGTGTTGAAGTGATTACAATGTAAACATAGAAACCATCTGTCAGGAGAGCTAGACAGACTGGACCATTACAGGTATATAATAATTGCACCGATTTTTGCGCGGTATTCCGTTAAATTCGTACCGTCTCCCCTCAGTCGTTATTTTTATCTACTGATTTCCTAGCCCCAAATTAAGAATTTGTGGAAAGGGTATTATTAGTACGGCTCTCAATTTATATTATAAGAACTGATTGAAAATTATGTAAGCATATACAATTTTACTGTCCACAAATGAGTATACATCTACCTGGAGCAACGGGGCATAAATATGACTAATCATGTCATTAGATTGAAAATACAATGTAACATTTCCCAGCGACCCCAGTCTGGCAACGATCTGATGACGTCACATTCGGGTAGCGGCCGCACGCGGCTGCACCGACCTGCCGAGCTTCTCGTCCCGCCCCGCGCGATCCCAGTCGTATAGCTTGACCGTCAGCGCGGCCGCCGACGCGCCTCGCGCTTGCAGTATTGACTGTCACACCACACACACACATATAAAGCTCGCCAACAATTACAGCATTTGATCACACCTAGCTCTAAAACACGCGTACTCTCTTAAACTGTAAATATTGGTGTTAAATCAAAACGTATTGTTAGTTCTTTACACATATACAATGTTAATAATGTAATTTATTACAGACCTGACCTGTATGTCAGTACCCTCAGTTATCCTAATCAGTAACGCGATGTATGTAAAAAATAACATTTATAAACCATTAAAAAAAAACGCAAAACTATATAAGTTATAACCATAAAATAAAACAAAATTATTTTCATTGTCACTTTGGCTTAAGGAAAAATTCGATGAGAAAAATTTAAAGCTGTAAATTCGAATGGGAATGGCGATTATAGGAAAAGGCTTTAAATTAAGACAGAGAGAATAGTGACAATAAAAATGTTTCATTAAACACACATAGTAAAACCACGGCAAAGAAACATCGCTATCGTGACGGGCACGCAGCGCAGACACGGACCTGCCGAGAAAGTCATCGTTCTGAATGCCCATCCCCGGGTCCCAGTCCCACAGCTCGCACTGCAGCACTTGGCTCTTCCTTGAGCTTATTATCGCCTTGGGACAAACCACATTGACACATTAGAACACCTAGCCAAACAACATACTTTACAGTTTTTGGATTTGGAATTTTTACTATTCATCGCTTAGTCGCGTCACATGCGGATGCAATGAGTGGCGACCATGTTCGGGTATCTACGAACTGAGGGCTCGCGCGCATGCGTGTAAAGAGCACATGCTTCCGTATCTTCAAAATATAATAAATTAAACGACATTGCACAAATATCATAATATGTAATTATTATGTTTTTTTTTCATGACAATATAAAGGTATATTGGAAGTATATATAAAATTGTATTAGAGTGAACTAATTAGGTTTTACATTACTTACCACCACCAGTAACAAAGCACTATGCCTAAGGCCTCTAAAAAATCAGTGTTTCACAAAAAGTGGCACGCGTACCCCCGATACACGTGAAGTTTTCCACAAAAAGGTACACCTTCAAGCAACCTTTACCAAATTAAATTTTCAAGTATAGGGGATACGCAATTTTTCAATTTGTTTGAAAGATTACTCAAGCAAACCTTATTGAGAACCACTGCTACTAAATAAAAGCCGATATAACATGTAATACATAATCTGGCAAGGCTAAAAGCAAGCTCATCCAAAGAAATGTGAGGCAACTACTTTAATGATTGTCCCACATGCTTCGCTTGTGAATAATGATGACCACGCCAGGCGGCTTCTGGATACAAGCTTGATACGAAACGATTGGGAACGAAATTATTTTTATGAAACGAAGTAAAATAACAGCGGGAGTCTAATATCATCATATCACCACGCGGTAATCGCCAAAGGAGTAAGTCAGAGCCATAATATCAGTTACAATATAAGTTCGTCCCACAGCGTTCGTTAAATTTCAAATTTTCGGTCAATCGGGGTAAACATGATACGTTGTTACTCAATTTTTTTTACAAGTCGTGTAGCTAGCCTGTACTAAAATTTACTAGGCTCATTATTTTTATCCCTTATTAAGCAGATTATGATTTCTGCTTACAACATTTATAAGGCACTACCGTTGATACAGCTGATAGGACGGTAACTACGCCTCTGGTATACGACACAAACATACAACCTATTCACCCCGATTGACTGGCTAATCACATCGACAGCAGCAAGCGCAAAGCGTCTACCAGGCCCTTGTGTTGCCGCCCCAAACCTGTCGCGTGCAGTTCACGTCCTACACCGGCCCGGCGGCGCGGGCACTCACCTGCCCAGCTTGTCGTCGGTGGAGCCCTCATCCTTGTCGAACACCTCTACTTCCAACGCCTGCCCCATCGATTGCATTACGCGCGCCTGTTCCGGTCGCGCAATGTCCCACGCACAACATACATTTGAGAAAACAAAATCATATTGACCACTACTTATACACTTCATTTGCACAACTTGGCCAAAATAAGCACGAAAAAGTTAAACAAGCCAAAAGTAATATAACGTTATTTACAAACAAAAAAATCTAGAATGTTTATTGTCTATATTTTTCAAATTCCTCCAAAGTACAATATTAAAGTAATATCCCCAAACACATTTGCGTTCACTGAATTTTTATTTCTTTAGAATAAATTCCATAATTATTTCGTCATCCCATTCAATATTTGTTAAATATGAAATCTTTAATATTCTTTAATAATAACTATAATAGTTATGTTTATTGTGATCAGGCCCAGAGTAGACGACCTTTGGCCACCATGCACAGCGCAAGTGTATGATCCAATATGTAAGTGCATTTAGCCTTTGATTATAATATAGATATATATATAAACACCTGCAATAGTAACAATGTTCATGCTCATTCCTGATGTAATTAATGTAACAAATATTGTAACAGCAAACATAAGACAATTTAAAAATATTGTAATCAAAATCAATTAATAATTAATTATAAAAGGATGAGTAAAAAGGACGAAAAGAAAGAATATAAATTTCTAGAATCAACCCAGTATTAGCATCAATCTAAACAAAGTAAGGTAAGTGTTGACTATGTTAAACCAAAGTTTATACGCACCAAACTCGTTATTCATCTTTAGCTTGCTGTTACAATTAAATTAACATTTAAAAATTATTCTGTGATGACGTTCCGATGAAAATTCCAATTCAAGACAATGCATGATAAGGTATAAAATCAAATCCAAAAACTTTGAAATCAGAAATGAGCCAAAATTCGAGCATGTAAACGCTAAACTAATTCAATGTTAAATTCACCATCTAAAACCGATTATTAAAAATAAATCTCCCAATAAGAATAAGGCTAAAAAATATTAATAAACAGTGCCCACTAAGCTACGCTGCGGGATAAAGATTAAATTCAGTGAAGTGATTAATAAATCCTACGGTGTTGGAGTATGAAGAAAAGAGAAGGATAAAAAAGAAGAGTGGACGGTTGGTATTGTGCTCACCTCGCACCAGTACTCCCAGCAGGGGTTCACGTTGTTGTCGATGTGCTTGGTCTTCCACTGCTGCGCGCCCACCGTGATGATCGCGTACGGATCTGACTTACCCTTACCTGACAACATGGAATCATACCCGTCATTTCATCTACTATCATATTAATGTCCTCCTAACCGATGTCGGTCACGGCGGCCAATCTCAACAGGATTAGCCAACTGCGCAGGAGATATTATAGTGCACAAGTGTATGCGCAAACATAAGTGCACTCTCTATTCCTTCACTCTCATAGTCCGGTGAGACGGCAATTCGATATGACCGGAGAAAGGTCAGGCGCAGGACCAATGGCTTAACGTGCTTTCCGAGGCACGGGGGTGATTAAACCGCCAACTTCCTGACTCCGGGTTGTTACTGAGTAATTTCAATATATAAAAATTTGAGGTCCTTAAGCGGCGCATGCTGCCACTAGACTAACGAGGCAGTCGTCTATGCCACTATCATATTAAGAGGGTATTTAACATAAACAATTGAATAAAATATTAAGGTAATTAAACATATTGTACTTCTTTGTTAGGAGTCGTAAAAGCCGTCAAAACGTGAACGTGTAAAAAGTTTCTATGATATTGTATTGTATTAAATTACATTTGGCGTTGTCAAAGCACACTGTTTTACGTTTTTATTTTGATATGTTAACAGTATCAAAATAAAAACGTAAAACAGTGTATTTACAATATTAATCCTTTAGCTTTCCATGATTGTAATAAAATTTGCGATGCCAAAGATTTAACCATAAAAAGGACATATGTAGACTGATAAATCCAAGGAATGCATGATAATTCGAAGCGGGCGAAACCGCGGACAACAGCCAATATTTTATAATTTAAACAAAATAATCTGAAACACTATCAAAGATGTCAATATCTATCAAATAAGCACAGGTTATAGAATTATCTACATATTTTTTGTTAGACTTGGTTCTTACCTAACATAGACACGTCTTTCTTCATAAGATTGTTTGCTTTGACTAGGTGGATACGAAGGACGCCCTAAAAGAAGAAAAAAACAATTAAGCATTTTTTTTAATATAAAGATTAGCAAATTAAAAACAATGAGTAGGTATTATAGAACATTAGATTAGCAGGCAATGCCTGCAATTTATTACTATCATCAGATTGGTGATAGGTGCCGATTTGTTTTGTATTTTATGGGTCAAGCTCTTATGGGAATGATATCCGAGCCACACCACATTTGTAAAGCCATTTTTATCACAGTTTCCACGCGACAACGCGATTTAAATGAGTACTAAATTTATATTTTGTAACTGGGATATTTGCATACAATGTTTTCTATAACAGGCTTAATGATCCTTTCCTATGCGCCAAGAGTTATGGGTTCGTACCCCGCCCAGTAAAAACATTCGTATAATGAATACTTGTGTTTGTTCTGTGTTAATACCACTGTTGAATCTGATATCCGTAACACAAGTGCTTAAGCTATTATTCTCGGAGCTAGATCAAAGTAGGTGATTTCATCTGATATTTAAGTCCTATCTAAGAGTTACCTACTCTATCTAACCCAACTAAATCTTTTCTATTTTTGACTAAATGAGGTTTGGGGAGCTGGTTGTTCCTTGGAGGCTGCCCCTGCGGCGACTGCGGGTGTGATCGTGTGAATGCATCGATCGGGGCGAAGAGGGCTGTTCGCGCCGATCGGCACTTGTTGCGAGCGACTACTACGCGGACTATTCAATTTTAAAGATATAATTAGCAAATCAACCTTGGGCAGCATTGTCTGTGGGGAGGCGCTGAGCGGGAAGGTCGAATAACTTAGGTCAAATACTCGATTTACCGACAATCGAGTATTTGACCTAAGTTATTCGAACAGAAACGTCACGTAGTGTCCACATTTGGTAGATATGGAGTAGTGGTCGTACCTCGGGATCCGGCATGCGCAGGTCGACGGTGGGTATCTCGTCGCTGAGCTTGATGGGCAGCTTGTTTGGCAGCACCATCATCTTGGCCACTTGCTCCACGATACAGCGGCGCAGTATGTCGCTGGAGACAAATTTAATTATTTAATGCGTTGGGTGGCGATTGATAGAATTTGCAACATTCCATCAATTCAATAAGGGTTTTTAAAAATACAAAATCCGCTAGGTGGCACGAAGGAGTCTCGTGGTCTTATCACTGTCACTATTGGCTCATTGTTGACAGAATGCCAGTTTGTTCTGACAACTAACCAATGAGGAGGGTGACAAGACCGCACGTCACAGTTACGCCATCTTTTGGTTTAAAAAAAAAACCCCTCATTAAGCTAGTTATTGCAGTAATACTGGTCAGATTTATACCTTCCGGTTTAACAAGCCCTAATAACCTAGGATAATTCAAAGCAAAAGGTATTAGAGTATGTCGCGACTTTAATAATAACATTAGTTTTAGAAAGCCAAGAGCTTTTAGTTAATCGTACTAAGTATTTAATTATTATGTACTTTGGGAAGCCTTCTGGCTATAATAATGCATTCGTGCAGACTTAAATACCTAAAGCCGGGCATATCGAGCACATCCGCGGCACCGACGAGGTTGAAGTCGATGGAGGGGTTGTTGAGGAAGAATATCTGCAGGCCGCCCACCAGCGGCATGCGCGTGATCAGCGGCTTCATCACCACGCGCACCATGCCGTGAATCTGTGATGGATACAAAGCGGACTCATTATGCAAAATACCTGTGTAATTATAAGTCTTACATACATACATAACATCACGCCCTTAATCCCCGAAGGGGTAGGCAGAGTCAAGGGGCAGCATGCCCCTTCAACCACGTTCAGACAAAAATAAAGCCAGGCTGGGTTAGATGGAAAATTGTGAAAAAGCAGTGACAAGCGACTAACCTGTCGGCTACACAATCACACACCCAAAACCCGATACACCATTAGTCGCCTATTATGCCAGGCAAGAACCACAGTTGGCATATTCTTTTTAAGTCCCCTACCAACACGAGACAGTGGGCTGGGTTGGACGGAAAGCTTTGAAAAAGGAGTGACAAGTGGCTAGCTCGTCGCCTACTCAGACACATACCCAAAACCCCGTAAACCATTAGTCGCCTTTTACGACATGCTAGGCAAAAACCACAGTTGGCACATTCTTTTTTTTTGTCCCAGATCAACATGGGCCAAGTCCCAGACTAACATGGGAAAATTATAAGTATTTCTTATATAAATAAAAGCTTTGCATTGGAAGCGTACAAGACAAAAAGTTTTGAATAACAAACTTTTGAGTAAAATTACTACTTAGAAAATATTGTAGGTATAGTATTTTTTCTTTTGTCCAGCTTCTAAAATGTTTGCATCTATTAACTTCGAGTGCCCCACTCCAGGACTTTGATGCGCTATATCTATCATTGTTAATTTTCGAATATTAGATAAAGCAAAAAATATGTGATCAATATTTTTGGCTAATCTGACTGAGGGGCTAATAAATATAATATAATCCCTATTAAAACAGTATATTGAATTGAATCCATGTTTATTACATGTCATAATGTCAAGAATGTTAAGCTGTTGGCAGTGGCGGATTTACAGTCTTGGCCGCCCTAGGCCCCAGGGCATAATTCTCAGAACTAAAGAGTCATCACTTAACTTTTATCACGATTGGCCGCCTCTAATATCTGACCGCCCTAGGCCCGGGCCTACTGGGCCTTAGGGTAAATCCACCACTGGCTGTTGGCCCTGCGCCTGACCTCTATCCGATCATGTCGAGTTCCCGCCTTACCGGACTATGAGCGTGAAGAAACAGAGAGTGCAGTTGTGTTGGCGCAGACACTTGGGCAATATTAAATCTTCTGCGTAGTTGGTTAATTGTTTTAGAGATTGACCTTGACTGAAATTAGCCTTTTTCCTGTGCAGACTTTTTTTAAATCCGCTAGAGGCAGCACTGGTGGGGTATGCACGAGAGGTAAATCAATTATCTATACTTATAATAAATCTGTAGAGAGGTCAATTCTGTACATGAAATATATTTTCAAAATAACTATCAGGGGGTGATTAGTGATCGATACTGATGCCAAAAATGCAATCAGTAAAATTTTCGTCTGTCTGTCTGGTTAATGGTTAAAGTTACATAGTAATCATGTATGACGGAAATAGTCTTTATAATATTAACCATAAACGCGGGTGACACCGCTGGCACAGCTAGTATAAAATAAATAAAGAATCGGGGCGGGCCGCTCGTATCAAACAATATCCAATATTTTCTTTTATAAGTATAGGGATGTATAGGGAAGTATTCTTTATTTTACTTTTAATGTAAATAACGTTTTACCTCTCGTGCATAAGAACTTCATAAAATATACAGTAATTTAAACTATAGTACTGATAACAGTTTATATATTTTATTAATTTCCTTTTTTATCACTATCGTGATAAATTGATATTACTATATCAACAATATCGTGATTTTTATCACTATCGTGATAAAAATATCTGGAATGCACAATGTTAAATAGGCAAAATAATTTGCTTTTGATTGTGTTTATCTATACTTATAATAAATCTGTAGAGAGGTCAATTCTGTACATGAAATATATTTTCAAAATAACTATCAGGGGGTGATTAGTGATCGATACTGATGCCAAAAATGCAATCAGTAAAATTTTTGTCTGTCTGTCTGTATGTTCCTTATAGAAACAAAAACTACTCGACGGATTTTAACGAAACTTGGTACAATTATTTTTCATACTCCTGGGCAGGTTATAGTATACTTTTCATCACGCTACAATCAATAGGAGCAGAGTAGTTAAGGGAAATGTTGGGAAAACGGGAGAAGTTACTCCATTTTTTTAAGCTTCCGTCGCGTGTGCAGCCTTAATGGTTAAAGTTACATAGTAATCATGTATGACGGAAATAGTCTTTATAATATTAACCATAAACGCGGGTGACACCGCTGGCACGGCTAGTTAATATTAAAATACAATATTTGATGTCGCTGCAATACATAGGTATATCAAACCATTTGTACCCCCACTAGTGCTGCCTGTTACAATATTTTATCGAATTATTATTATAGATAATGACAGTACATACCTACATAACATCACGCCCAAAATGCCCGAAGGTAGGCAGAATCAAAGGGGCAGCAGGCCCCTTTAAACACATTCAGCCAAACATATAACTGGGCTGGGTTAGATGGAAAATTAGGGAAAAGTAGTGACAACTGGCTAGCTTACTCAATCACACACCCAAACCCCATATACCATTAGTTGCCTTTTACGTTGATGCCTTCTAAATACAATTTCATTTATAGGTATTATGATTTCTATGTAACTTTAACCATTAAGGCTGCACACGCGACGGAAGCTTAAAAAATGGAGTAACTTCTCCCGTTTTCGCAACATTTCCCTTCACCACTCTGCTCCTATTGAATGTAGCATGATGAAAATTATACTATAACTTGCCCAGGAGTATGAAGAATAATTGTACCAAGTTTCGTTAAAATCCGTCGAGTAGTTTTTGTTTCTCTAAGGAACATACAGACAGACAGACAAAAATTTTACTGATTGAATTTTTGGCATCAGTATCGATCACTAATCACCCCCTGATAGTATTTTGAAAATATATTTCATGTACAGAATTGACCTCTCTACAGATTTATTATAAGTACTTATAGATGATGAAATCTTAATCATTTATCAAATTTTTTTATTCTAACAAAACTACTAATATTTATAATTTGAATTGTCAAATATATGACGTCAATATTCGCAAAAGTCAGCTTCACCAAATCCGAAATATATTAAGAAATCCTGTTTTGCGTTTATAATTTATTTGAATTCAAATAAACCGTGACATCTAATTATAGAGGGAACAAGTAGGTACTTTATAGTAGGTATTAACTAACTAACTAACTAACTAAACTTCACGCCTAGTAGGTATTACTTGCTGATAAAATTATATCATTAACAGGAAGTACAATATATGTACATACAACTTAAGGATTAGTAATGTTATTAATTTTACTGACACTTCCATAAAAACTGGTATTTAACTAACTACTAACTGGTGCTCAACTTCGTTCTGAGATTTCGTACATATGTATTTACATTTCATGATATTATCTACATGCAATGCCGAGATATTAAAAACAATTGACGAAATTAAATATAAAAAAACTGAAAACTCTGTACAACTTACAGAATGATAAATCGATTCTCGATTGCAATATTTTTATACCATGTTATATTTGGTCCAAATAATATGTAGGTATTCACAAAACCCGAAATATAATATTAATTAAAATATTACCGAAACATCCCTAGCATGTGGTTGCTCACGCGAACGTGTTAAATACATACAAAAAATATGTTTATGTTATTAAACATCGAGTACAAATGTCCATGTCCATCACAATTTGTCTTTGATTCGAACCTGCGACCCTCGGTTTCGTGGTCAGGGTGTTTGACCACTCGACCAACGGAATTAAATGTCATTTCATAATGAGTTGCGATAAATTTCTCGTTCAATGACTAAAATAGCATTTTATCATGCTTGATAAATTCATACAAGTGGGGAAGGTTCGTTCACAAATAAACAATATTAACCCAAATCCAGAGTAGATACCTACTATGTTATCATAGACCCTTAATTCATAAGTAATAATATTGGATTTAATTCCTTACTCGTCTAGAATGTAAGGAAATGATTTGGTCAATTCGTTTTGACTATTAAAAGTACCCACGAACTTCCTGCCTGTTTTCGGCAACATAAAAGATACGTTTTATAACTGAATTTTCTAATTATACAATTATATAGCGTGACTCACCTGAAGATCTTTGATGCCTCCGCGGATGCCTTGGAGAACAAACGAAATGTCGCAGTCGCCCGCATAACTGTATTTTTTTAACAACATTAAACGTATTTCTTTAAACAAGAATTGGTCATAATTACTTGATATTAAGTGCATTGCTATAGGAAACTTACAACAAGTCTACGTCCATTATTATCTCGTCTCTGGAGAGGTTTTTATCGTATACTTTGACGCCGCCGACGCGAGGCGCCTGCAAAAAGGATAAAGTTCTTTATAACATTGTATATGAGTGGTTATTATCGTTTGCCGTAGGTACGGCACGACGAATTTCCAATAGGTACTTCATATTCGTCGTGTTTTTCTAAGAAATCACATTTTTAATACATTAATAATGAATTTTTTATTCGATAATTACAGTAACAGGGAGAAAAATTTATAAAAACTAATTTTGAATTTTAAATGTCTAGAACATTTATAGAAACAAGATAACCATTGAGATACATGAGCCGCACTTTTAATTCCAAGTGCGTAGGAAGGCACTTTACAAGTATATATCCTATGTACGTACATACAACAATATTTTTCTGTTAATTTATGACGTAATTCTGAATACTTACGATAGTACCCAGTATCATGCGTTCGAATTTAAAGCCGTTGAGTTTGAAATTAGCCAGACTCTCGGCCACGGCCGGCTCGATGGAGTTCTTCAGCAGATTGCGGGCGTAGAAGTTCACATTGGGCCATACTTGAAGCAGTATCTGAAGAATAATAAGAGAAGATATCTTTATTTGAGACTAGCACTGCCCGAGGTTTCCGCGTAGCTCTCGTTCCCGTGGGAATACGGGGATAAAATATAGCCTATGTTACTCGTTGATAAAGTAGTTTTCCATTGGTGAAATAATTTTTCAAATAGGCCTAGTAGTTTCGGAGCCTATACAATGCAAGCAGACAATAGATACGGGATTTGTGCGTAGTGAAACGTATTTTTGCGTAGAAACACTCAAAGAGGACTCGGGAGTTTCCACCAGAACATATTTCTTTATCTCGTAAGAAATTGGAAAGTTTTTGACTTCGCGGGCGAATCGCTAGCAATAGCTTGTAAATTATAAACTAATAAAAGACTGGTATGACTCACCCTGTTTAGCCATTCTGCACGTTCCACGTCCGGAAAGAAGACCTATTGAAAAATAATGCATTTAGTTACGGACATTGGACTTGTTTTTATATGAAATTTGTTATATTCCTGTTGTTCAGAAATTAAACTTGTAGTTAGTTTTGGTGCTGAATAAAATTCTTGTTAATTTTTATTTGTGACATGCTGAGCAGTGGACAATGACAGAACAGATCAATGACTGGATTAAGCTCGCGTGGGTTTAGCTTCAAAGTCTAATTGATACGTTTAGCTGGCTCTATAAAAGTAGCGATGTTCTTTGTTCTCGTTTAGATTAAATACAGACGCAAAATATTTCAGGTATACAGGATGTCTACTCAAGCTTGTTTGCTCTCGTGACCAAAATTTCAACGAACACAGTATAAGATTATGACTATCACTGAGTACATATTTTAATACTTAGTTAGGATATGTGACTAAAAAGGCATGGCCTTACATTCACCGTGATAATCAATTTATTATTATTATGGGTATCTTGAAACCTGTATTATTCGATTTATGAATAAAATAGCAAACCGTACTTTTAACG
Organism: Glyphodes perspectalis; assembly: GCA_951394215.1. Lineage (NCBI taxonomy): Eukaryota > Metazoa > Arthropoda > Insecta > Lepidoptera > Crambidae > Glyphodes > Glyphodes perspectalis. Next base: position 8,062,588 of record OX596201.1, read on the forward strand.
TGCATTTAACGTTCCACGGAACCATATTGACATTAATAATACGCGCACAGAACCAGGTACGAGGTAGTACCTTGCAATGTAACTTCTGAAAACATGCGGGATGCGGGCTATTCTAATTGATAGTTTGATAACCATTTGACTGTCAAGAAGACTCCAAATATCGTATTGCAACTCACCCATGATGGAAGGTCGTCCAGTCGCGCTAAAACGACTTCTTTTTCCGAGGTGAGGGCGGCGGCCTTAGCGATGTTGCGCCGATACTCGCTCTCCTTACGCCACTGGTCCCGCAACACGGACAATATCACGGGCCCGATGAGCCATGCGACGCTCCATTGCATGTATCCGACCAAGTACACCGCGCCAACCATCCCCACCTTAGAAAATGAATAACAAGTTTACTAACAAAAAATTGTTACTCTGGAGATTTTCAAACTGAATGGAGAAACATTAATACATACATACATAACATCACGCCCATAATCCCCGAAGGGGTAGGCAGAGTCAAAGGGGCAGCATGTCCCTTCAACCACATTCAGCCAAAAATAAAGCCGAGCTGGGTTAGATGGAAAATTATGAAAAGCAGTGACAAGCGGCTAACCTGTCCCCTACACAATCACACACCCAAAACCCGATATACCATTAGTCGCCTTTTACGACATGCTAGGCAAGAACCACAGTTGGCATATTCTTTTTAAGTCCCAGACCAACATGGGACAGTGGGCTGGGTTGGATGGTAAGCTGTGAAAAAGGAGTGACAAGTGGCTAGCTCGTCGCCTACTCAGTCACATACCTAAAAGCCCGTAAACCATTAGTCGCCTTTTACGACATGCTAAGCAAGAACCACAGTTGGCACATTCTTTTTTTTTTTGTCCCAAATCAAATTGGGTCAAGTCCCAGACCAACATGGGACTAAACAGAAACATTAATAATTAATAATTTTAGGCTATATCTAGTATGCGAAAGACCATGAATTTACCTTTTTGTTTCTTTGCAATATTTATAAGCTTGTATGTATTTTTTGGTATTGTTGTATTTGTATGTATTTTCTGATGAATAAATTAAAATTATGTCTACTTTTAATTAAGGGAGTGAAGGCAAATAAACACAATGGCGCATACTAATTTCCTATTGAGTAGGCCACAAAAGGCACATTATTATACCTACCTACACATGTTGTACCCAGTGGGAATGTTTCCAGCAAGAATGATGTCATCCACACCATTATCAGCAAACACTTACTGACATACATCATAATTTGTGTAGCTTATACACAAAGGTAACTAGCTAATGGTTGTGCTATAAGTCAAGTCAATCAAATCAACTGATAACAGTTATGAACTCATTGTGGTACAATGATAACCACTTTTTTTTTAAAATGCATTTCATGTGGTTGGGCAATTTTTTTTATTTATTAATATTATAATTCGAGGAATATTCCTCGATAAATTAGCTATACAACACATAAATATTTTTTCAATTTGGACCAGTAGTTCCTGAGATTAGTGCATTTAGGCAAACAAACAAACACTTCAGCTTAATAATATTATAGATAGACAAATACTACTTTTATTGCTCAAAATTCTTAGTTTTGAATGTTGGGAAACAAACCTTACTTAAAAATTTACATTTTTGGTTGAATTATTATTTTTCTGATTTTTAACTACCTTCATTAAATAAAAATTTAAGATTATAGGTAAGTACATATTATGTATATTTTTATACAAAAAATAATATACTGTATATTGTAGAAAAAATTGTCAATGGCACAATTACAAATAAACAATTTGTATGAGATCAAGTGATGACCTTAAGAAAGGTCAGATGCCCATCTTGTGACTCAGAGAGCATTGATAGCAACAAGGCCACAGCTGACTCAAGCCTTATACACTCACTATAAGGAAATGTTTAGCCAATTTTAACTAATTCATATAAAAACTGGTCAGAGACCATTGTAAACAACTGTTAAAAAATTAAACCCTGAACTTCATTTACGTGAAGTCATTATAACTAGCAAAGATTAGTTCACAATCATGTATAAAATTTTCACACATTAGTGCATATTTTATACATGATTTTATATGGGAATTTTAATAATTAAGAATTATTTGAATGAATAGGTTTCAAATTATCTCTATAAGGGATTATATTATCATATATATATTAACATAGCTGTGAATGTTATTCAAAATAAAAAAGATTACCTTTTTGAAGAATTTGTACATCATAGATATCACGCTGACACCTTCATCACTGCTTGGAGGCAAAGCAAGTTTGCTTGATGAAACCATGTTATTATTACTCGCCTAGAAATAAAAGATTTAATTCAAAATCTGTATTCAGTTAGGTTACGCACACAACACAGGAATATTTATAACTACAAAAAACTTAAATAGTAACTATGTGCATTTCTTGAACTTATCTAATCTCTCATCTGCTAAACAATGCTAATCTTAGAAGTAACAGTATAAGATTTTAACAGGCTAAGAATGTGATGCGAGTCATTTTTATTTATAGAGCTTTCCGAAATGCTGTTAAATCTGTCATTTCATTAAGAAACTACTAAAGTAATGCAAAACAAAAAAACTACAAGGTCACATACCATGCTAACGCCGGCTACTGTGGGTGAACGAAAAAACCTAAAAAATAGTAATCACAAACATCACAACACGACTAACCGTGAGTACCGCTCACGAGGTAATAACAAATTCAAAGCGTGGCGCAATGAAGTAATTCCATACAGATCCGATTTTCCAATTAAACTATGAAAGAAAGGTTAGCATAAAATGTTGTTTTATATCAAACGTAGGAATAACAAATAAGAAGTTTTTTATTTACAAAGCAAATGAATGCAGAATACAATAAAAAAAATTGGTAACATGTGTAAGTTTTATCGTAAACTTGCTTCTGTTGGAGGAAGGAAACTGGAAATCAAAGAATTCAAAAGAATTGACATTTGAGTTTTGACAGTTTACCTCGTCAGTTATTATTGGCCCAACAATGACGACCACATTATACTGCCCAACTTAAACGTTGTTACAGTCTTTATTTACACCACTCAAATTTACATTGAAAATGTAAAATTAAAATATTAAAAATGTATTAAAAAGAAATAACTATGTACATATTTACGAAAAAGGGTAGTTGTCCGCCTCGCCGATCAGGGTACCCAGAATACTGGCAGCGTTGCCCCTTTGAATTGCCAGGCTGAGGCGTTGGCCGAGGAAGCTTCCAGCATTTAGGTCGCCAGAAACTATAAACGTTGTTATATAAAACTCAACAGAAGTACATACATATAAGTACTTTCGATTACACATAAGATAGTTAAGCAATAGCTTTATTAGCTGGAAACGAACCATTTTGCGAAACTAGGCTCTTATTAAAAACTACCTATTTTACCACTATGACTTTATTGCTTATTTTAGTACCTACCTACATATTAGAAAAGCTTAATAGTTTTATGAATCAGTGACGACTTTCATTATTAATTTTTTTGATAATTTGATAGTTTTTCCTATTATATACCTAATAAATATCATAATAATATCCTATATTATTATGATATTTATGCTCATCTTTCTAGCGTTATAAATTTCTCGTCCACTTGGACCAAGATACTCAACTTAACGAGTCTTATTGTTGCATTCAAGCGGCAGCCATCTGAACTTCGTAACCCTTATATAGATAATTTGTCTGGTTGGTCCATGGTTAATGTGCGGGTTTCCTCACGATGTCCGCAATTTGCTTGATTTGATGGTATACCTAAATATATACCTACTTTGTTCAAAGGTCTACAGAATAGTGTAAGTGTACGAACGTGCGTGAAAAATAGTTCATTTATTACTTAGATACAAAGTTTCATAAACAATATCAGAATAACTAGGTCTGTAATATTTATCATTTTACTTGATTTGTGAAAATCTAAATAACTTTGTATCAACTCAATAAGTTGTTTAAGGAGTTTATTGGCTGTCCAATAGAATAAAACTTCTTGCATCATCATTTATTGACAACCAACAAGTGTTTTGATTCTGTCAACAGTAAAATTTCTGTTTCGTATTATTGCAGGTAGATAGACAGGTTTTCTTGAAATTTTAAAGTACCTATATTAGATTCTCAAGCCACACAATGCAAAATAAAAATAATAAACCAAATGCTGACCGTAAGAAACAAAAGGTAACAAAAGTTATGGCCCCAATAATCAAAAGCAGGATCCTGTTCACGCAGCACTCTCAGTACAGCGAGAATACCAAAGTCAGCTCCAGCCACAATCTGGTAGTTCCTTTTGTAGAAGGAAATGAAGGGAAAATGTTTAGAGACACATTGATCGGTGAAAAAGTAGACGGCTGGCATAAGTTGATGATACAGACTTTTGAGAAATTCTTACTTCAGTTAGACGAGTTATTTATGAATTTGCGAACTGAGGAGCGATTTAAAAGGTTTTATTGTCTTCCTATAATAAAAAGTTACAAAGATATTTGCGAGAAGCTTCGCCTCGAAATTCTGATAGCCATCGATAAATTAGAACTCGTAAACAAGAAAGGTGAAAGAAGCGAAAGAGACATTGAGTTTCTTAATAAAATGAATCAGTTGAAATCCCAGCTTTCGCAGGTACGGTGGCAATATCATCAAGCAATCCAAGAATGGAATTCGCCAAATAAGCAGATGTAACAAACATATATTTATCATCGTATCGTGTACCTATTCATGTTGGTTAAAAAATTAAATAAAAAATACTTGTATAAAAGAAATCTGCATTTAATTTAAATGACATTCTATTAAATAGCCAAAATTCCAGTTTCAATAAATGTTAAAAAGAAACAAATAAGTACATCAAAATATTAAAAATATAAAAAAACTTACATAATTGATTCAGATAAGAATTTTGCTTACACGACATAATGATTTGATGCTTATGAATACCTTTCTAGCGATCTCAACTACTTATTATAAAACATATTTTAATAAATATGGAATGATATTGCACGGAAATCAGAAGGTATACCTACAATCAGAATTATTTAATTAGGTCTGAATTTGTAAAAAAAAATATAGAGAAAGGTAAATTGAAAAACATGTGGTTATGGGAGTTCCAATTTAGCAGACATTTTAAAATACATAGATGGAATGTCAAGGTTGTACGTGCAATACTCTGATAATTTAAACTGGCGTATTAAAAAATCTCTAAAGGTCAAACAAAATGCGCATTACTTTACAAGCTACACTTAACATTTAAAAATAAAATGTGCATAAAAATCTCATTTCCAACATAATTAATTGTAATTATTCTAAAAAGGACGTCTTCATATACGTAACTTATAATTTTATAAGTAATTCCATAATAAACTCTTATACATATCTATAAATTTATATATATTGCTAAACAGACTAGCTGTCATGAGTCTCAATAATTGTAACACTTCGAGAAGTGATGTAAGGCACATAATTAAAGTTTTCAAAGTTTTAACATCATTAAACACTTAAAGATAGCACTATTAATCATCCCCTAATTTCATTAAACAATGGATAAAAATGGAGATATTATTTGTGCGAAATATGTAAGTATTTAAATTTAGTTACTTATTTATAAAATTGGAAATATAAAACAATGTTCTCAATTGCACAAATACTAAGATTTAGTTTAAAACCTTTTAATGTATAATAACAAGATAGAATCATACTTTACCGCAATAAAATATTGTCCTACTTATCTAATCTTTCATGATCGCTATTTAACTTTTCAATTACCATGAATTCAGGCAAAGTGCCTTTATGACCATAATAGCAAGAATGTAGTAGCAGTACATACAGCGATTTTATTTTGTTTATCTACACACAATGAAATTATTTCTTCTAATTATTACGCAGGTGATTTTATTGCGAAATATTTAGATTAATATAAGTTGTAAAATCCTTAAGTCAGAAAGGCCTTATTATGATGAGACATATTTATCATATACGGTAGATACTGTTCTCAAGCGGCTAGGTGTTTGACTCTCTCCAGGAGCGCGTCGCAGGTCTTCTTGGCGTCGCCGAGCAACATGGCGGTGTTGGGGTTGTAAAAGATCGGGTTGTCGACAGCGGCGTATCCTACGCCCATCGATCGCTTCATGACAACCACCTGATATGAAAACCAAAGTTTCTTGCAATTTCCATGACTAGGTACAAATTTTATATAAATAAGTTCCAGCTTTGAGGGAAATGTGTTGGCCTGATGGACCGGGAGCACTTAGTATAATTATCATAATCTACTTGTGATGCTGACTGTAGGTACTCCCACAAAGTAAGACTCTCTGTAAAGACAGATAAAGTAACAACATAGCTCTTTCCGCCTTAACCTAGTTTTTTAAGGTCGTTTAAAATGAATGTTAAATACGCACCTGATTAGCCTTCCACACTTTGAGGACGGGCATGCCCGCGATGGGGGAGTTCGGGTCGTCCTCTGCTGCGCTGTTCACCGTGTCGTTAGCACCTGTCCCACAGTATCGAATCGTTGTTTAAACATTTATATTGATTACTTTGACTTTACACTACAAGGTAGTATTACATGTTTAGAATAGACCCTATACATGTCCGTTTACATTTTTCATAATATATTAAATTAGTGTTTTGTGAGCCATTTATGGGAACCACATAAAATATTAGTAGTATTTACTCCTTACTTTTTTTTTTATTATTTTTTTATTTAGCCATTTAAATCCCACTGTTGGGCAAAGGCCTCCCCCTGTGACCGCCACTCCTCTCTGCACTGTGCCACTTCTTCCCACTTTGGCAAGAAATTTGCGAGATCATCCCGCCATCTACGCCTTGGACAGCCGCGTCTTCGGTGTCTGTCATGTGGAATCCAGTTCGTGACTATGTTCGCCCACCGGTCCGGCTCCATGCGACATACGTGGCCCGCTCAACTCCACTTTAACTTTGCGGTTACAGCTCCAACATCCGCGATCTGAGTTTTTGAGCGCAACGTGGCGTTTCTGATTCTGTCGGAGATTTTATCATCTAATATGCTGCGCTCCATTGCTCTTCGGCAAACTTTTAGTTTGGACTTCTGCTTTTCAGTCAAAGACCAGGTTTGCGCACCATAAGTAAGGATTGGCAGGATACACATGTCGACGAGCCTACGTTTCAGCGTGAGAGGCAGTTCCCCCTTCATAAAAGCCTAGATAGACCAGAAACTTCTCCAGGCGTTGTCGATCCGACGATCGATTTCCTTGTCCTGCCTGTTTTCGAAGGAAATTATCTGGCCTAAATAAGTATATTCGTCGACATACTGTATCTCCTGCCCATCTTTTTTTTTTTTTTTTTTTTTTTTTTTTTTTTTTTTTTTTTTTTTTTACTTGGGGAACTCCCACGAGCCGTCACCCTCCGGACGGGGATCCAGAGGGCGGTGTGTCGGACTCGAACCGACTAAACCCCAAGGTGGCCTCCATCGGCGCAGTTCCGGAGGAGCCGGTATCCCCACTGTCGGGACTATACAACAACTCCTCCGGTAGTGCGCGTGCCGCGCTGCGCGGCTCACCTCGCGCGGCGGTGGTCGATGCTGTGCAGCCCACGCCATCAGTCGTCGGATGCACAGCACCGAGCACGCGCGCGCGTCGAGACATGCCAGGCCACCCAGCATGTCTCAACTACTCCGCCCAGGATTCAGACGCCGATCGTCCCCGAGACCGGCGTCGTGGGCCCACTCTCGCGCTGTGCCCTCTGCTAAGTCAGAGGGCACGCGGAGAGCGTCTCGCCAGAGGGGGCCGCCTTCCGCCCGGCGACCCAAATTGAGGGCAGAGCCCTGTCGTCGCGGAGGGAGAGCATCGAGACGCTCAATCCCTCCGCGACCCACCACGACGCGACCCAGCGCGCCCCTGTTGGGTTGCCGAGGATAGGGAGGCGAGCAACGAAAACACTCCGCTCCTCCTCTTCCTCGGCAACCCTGGTCCGGCTGCGGAGGTTACAGCCGGACCGCCGCAACTGCCCGTATGCCATTTGTGCAGTCGCGGCTCACCTCGGGGTCCCTCTTCGCTTCAGCCCTGCCATGGCAGGGCCTACTGAGCCCCCCCGGTACGACAAACCGAGGACCCCGGCGGGGGGGATCTCCTGCCCATCTACCTCAACCCTACGTTTCGCGCTGTTGGGCATGCACTGTGTCTTTGACCTATTTATCTTCAGACCAACCTCAAGACTTGCCCTCCTATGAAATTAATTTTATTTCTGTCGATTCTATTCTAAATTGATATTAAAAATATAATTGTATTTATTAAACTCACCAATGACCAATACCAGGTCAGTATCAGGGAATTCATCGTTGATTTCTTCCATTTCGAATACATCATCGTAGGGAACGCCAGCTTCGGCCAACAGGACATTTAATTGTCCAGGCATGCGACCTACAGGGGACATTGAAATTAGAATTGCATAATGACCGACGCTTGTATTAGATCCAAAATTAAAACACAAAGATCATGCTTGGCACACTTTATTCCGCTAATGAATAAATGCGTCATGAAAATGGTACGTTAGAATACCAACGAGCAATTGTGTTTTGTGTTATCGTCCGACCGATTTAAAAATATCGCTGATCTTCTAGACTATTAGTTGTTGTAAATGTTGTACCTATTGACTCTTCGCGTAATTGAATTGTTAAATTAATCCATCTAAACTCAATTAAATGTTTAAACCGTTTATGCTCAGAATGACAACTTCTCAAAATGCCAACCGTTCGCAAAAAGACAACTTCGCAGAATGCCAACTTCTCAAAATGCCAACTTCGCGAAATGCCAACTTCTCGAAATGTCAACTTCTCGAAATGACAACTTCTCGAAATGACAACTTCTCATAATGACAACTTACAATTATAATGAATGCAGGAGCAGTGAATGCTACCACAAATAATAAAAATAATTAAAAAGTCCATATACATACAATATCTCAATATCTTTATTTGTTACTATATAATCAATCAATACACTAGGGTCGTATCGCATCAATTTCTCATCTCAAATGTCGATTGAATGACATCTGTACACCTTTATAATTGTTACAATCATTGTCAAAATCAGATAAACAAAAACCAGGTACGGTCACAGTACACTTTAAATCATAATTAGTGTATGGCAAAAATAAATCAACTCTAATAATAATATATGTCAACACATAAATAAACAGATGATTACTTTTTATACAATGACAGCCTTAGGTAAATATTTTTTCTAAAAAATTGTGGCAGGTTCAACATATTATTTTCCAATTGGGTTAAATATCTTTCATATTTCTTGTCAAAAGTCACATCGCGAAGTCTTCTTTTGTTCTGTGGTTTTTTAAACAATGAATTCTTGCATTCATTATAATTGTAAGTTGTCATTATGAGAAGTTGTCATTTCGAGAAGTTGTCATTTCCAGAAGTTGTCACTTCGAGAAGTTGGCATTTCGCGAAGTTGGCATTTCGAGAAGTTGGCATTCTGCGAAGTTGTCTTTTTGCGAACGGTTGGCATTTTGAGAAGTTGGCATTCTAGGCATAAACGGTTTAAACATGACTCATTTAGTATATGTCCGCATCAACCACTTATATCTTTTAATATGCATATGCAGGTACCGAGGGGTTTCTTAAACTTTTTTTTTGCATCGAACCTCGCAGTATGGTAATAGAATTTTATGCCCTTAAATTCCTATCCAAACAAAGATTTAATACATTAAATGAAACTATATTTATCCGTCGTCCCATGTTGGTCTGGGACTTAAAAATAATGTGCCAACTGTGCTTCTTGCATAGCATGTCGTAAAAGGCGACTAATGGTATATGGGGTATGTGATTGTGTAGGCGACAAGCTAGCCACTTGCTACTTAAAAAAAAAATCAGTCGAATTGAGAACCTCCTCCTTTTTTTTGAAGTCGGTTAAAAACACCACAATTTTCCATCTAACCCAGCCCAGTTATATTTTTGGCTGTATGTGGTTAGAGGGGCCTGCTGCCCCTTTGATTCTGCCAACCCCTTCGGGGATTTTGGGCGTGATGTTATGTATGTAGGTATATTTATCCGAATATGAAAATATCTTTAGTTTAGGAGTCCATGTTTCCTAAAGTAATATTCGTTGATAGAAAACCTTGATAGAAAAATACTGAAGTTATTGAACTGACCTGCTACTGGATGGATCGCAAAGCGCACTTTCTTCCCGATGCCTTTGAGGAGATCCACCAACTCGGCTATTGGGTACTGAGCCTTAGCCACGCACAGCCCGTAACCTGTTAATTACCGTAATGGACGTTAGCACCTTTTTAGCTTGTTAAAATAGGAAAATAGGCTAATTGGACGATTAACAAGGTTGTGGAAACAAAATACTCATTACTACTTACTCGCATAATTATTGCAGATTGGACCGTCTGTGACCTAATGAGTACCAGCATAGTTTTTTAGTTATACCTACTTATTACGTATATTGGACTGAAATTCATGACTAAACATGAATGTTGTATATTTAGATAATAAACTCAAGTAACCTTTTTAACTTGTTTTATGGTGTAATAGTGATTCCAAGATAACTCATGTCAACTGAGAGCCACAATCAATGTGGGGGTCTAATATTTATAATTTTGATGCTTAGTGGATTGCTAAACTCTCATATACGTAATGAGCGATAGACAACCATACATATTCATTGATTACTTTAGTAAGCTCCCGCAAAATCCATCACTAAGTACTAATGACACTAGCTCAATGGTGAGGGGGATATCTAATACAAAATTCAGAGTTATATTTGAGTGTATCACGTCTTTCGTGGTAAAAAGACGGAGCCCTACTAGAAAGTATTCTTACCAAGTAGTGTCAACTCACCGGGTGTGATGATGATGTTAGAGGACCGGTGGATCAGGTCAGCCACGGAGTCCACGTTCAGTTCAGTGTGGGTCGCGTCAGTCGGCTTGGCTGATCCCCCGGTGGTGACTCCGTAGCCACCCAGAATCACATTCGGTAGAGACCGGTTCATGGCCTAGCACATAACAATCATGATGATTAGCTATAATAACATTAACTTTCTGTAAAATGCGAGTCTTAAAAGTTCGCGTATTATGGTTTCTGTTTCGGTCAAAACTAAGACCGGGCCAAGGATTCGACTTTAGTTTCGGCTAAAAATCTGATTTCAGTTGAACATTAGTTTTTACATTTGCGGAATATTGTCATTAAAGACATGTTCTTTAGGTCGATTCTTTAACTGAAGATTATGAGCTAGCAGGATGAATTATTTATCCACTGTAATCGAGACTTTAGTTGGGGATTACTCTTCCTTAAAATTACCTTGCACATGATGTACGAGAGTATAGCACCGGAGCTTCCGATGAGCGCCCCGACGATGGTCATAAGCGAGTTGTTTAGCATGAAGCCCTCCGCGCACAGCGCCCAGCCGGAGTAGCTGTTCAGCACAGTGATCACCACCGGCATGTCAGCGCCTGCGCAGAAGGTAAATATTGAAATTTTATAGATGTTTGCATCTAGAAATAGATGAAGATTTTGTGCGGTGCAGAGACTACGACAGCGATATGAGCGCGAGTATAACAAAAGTACATGTTTGTATCAATGTATCGCGTCAGTTTTTCTTCCTTCCTCCGTATAGTCGCCTATCAGTCGTCTATCCGGTTTCGTGCAAATATTGTGTATTTTGAAAGTACATCTAACACAGTACCAAGCCAACGAGCGTACAATCTAATTATAATCCATAGGATGCATAGTAGGTAAATATCAAACAACATACATACATACATACATAACATCACGCCCATAATCCCCGAAGGGGTAGGCAGAGTCAAGGGGGCAGCAAGCCCCTTCAACCATATTTAGCAAAAAACAAAACTGGGCTGGGTTACATGGAAAATTGTGAAAAAGTAGACAATAAGCGAGCTTGTCGCCTACACAATTACATACCTACCCACAACCCGATATACCATTAGTCGCCTTTGTTGACTTTGTCAAGTCGACATGCTCGGCAAGAGCCAGAGTTGGCACATCAAACAACTGTTTCACAAAATAGATGCTAGAAAGGAATGAAGCATTCCCCTAGGTCAGTGACCTCCGATAGCCGCGGTGAGCGTGAGTCCCTGAATGCCGCTGAGCACGGCCGCGGCGGACAGCAGCGGCAGGCCGGGCGCGTCGGGGAAGGCGAGCAGCGCGCCGCCGCAGCCCAGCGAGCCGGCCAGCAGCCCCGCGTTGATGGCGTGCCGCCCCGGCAGCAGCAGCGGCGCCGACGACAGCGACCCCTGCAGCTTGCCGTACGCCACCAGAGACCCGCTACACACGTTGGGTGATTGTTAACTAATGAATGAGCTTATTGAACTGAGGCAATGAAGGTTTCGAACCGAATTCGAAATACCCAATGCTTTAGTATACTAATTTGCTATACACTAAGTAATTGATTATCCTCAGATTTTTTATACTAGCTTTCTGTAAGATATATCTTTCATGTAATGTTCAAAGAACGGGAGGTTCAATGTAAAAGCAATTTTGTAGGTAAATTAATGTGTGTTAGATCTCTTTACTACTTGTAAAAAGACGTCTCGATCATACGCGTTAAGGCTTTTTATGAAGCATCTCTACTAATAAACGTCTAACGATTCCATGGTTTTATGAAATAATAACACCTATCAAGTTAAAGTCAGTCTGGATTACTTTTTCTTTATTATTTTTGCAAAGATACTAAAATTAAAAACTTACGTGAACGTAATTCCTCCGATGTACGTGCCCAGGAAGAGCGACGTCTTGAGCGTCGCGGCGGTGGGGTCGAGCGCCATCGCGGGGAAGTCGTGCATGTACGTGGCCACGCACGTCAGCACCGCCGCCATGCCCACCAAACTGGGATGCACATTTGAATTGATATGCTATTTACAACCGAAATACTATACAATTTACAATTGTATTTATTAAACACAGACATATATTTACACATGAAGAAAATCTTATGAAAAGGTAGAGTTAAAATTTTCTCATTCAATCAATTGGGTAGGTATTAAATTTGCTTAATCTTTATTTAAGTCATAAACGTCCTCACTCTGCCACGTTTACATAATAATAGCTACTGCTCTTGTAACCCTTCAACCCACTAAGTATGTTAATGTAGACATAAATGTAGGAATAATTCTTCATATCTTATCATATTCCTGAAAAGTATACTACGGTAGTAACAGAAGTAACCGAGTAATATTTGTAGTAAGTATACGGCGGCAACAAAAGTAACAGCATAGTCCTCAACGCTTCAGCAATAAGTGTTGAACTAGCTAGTTATGTTTGCCGTACCTGTGGAAGCCAGCCACGAGCTGCGGCAGGTCGGTGATCTCGATCTTCTTGGCGATGGTGGCGCCGAGCGCGCCGCCCACGCCGGCCACGCCCACCATCTGCGCCAGCACCTCCGCGCTCGGCGTCAGCGCGCCCAGCGTGGCCGCGATGCCGCCCGCCACGCCGATCTTGAACGAACACCGGAATTACAACTACTGGTAAACGATTTATTATCGACTAATTTCCCAAAGTTAGTCAAAGTTTAGATACCTACTCGATAAACGAAACGAGACAATTTAAATAGTAACCAACTATTTTAAAAATGTGCGTCACCTTTATTCTACGTGAATCTATAGTGAGAACATCATAAATTGTTCGGCTACTATTTAAACTGGGCGTCAATCGAGTAGCTTTTTCTCGAAGGTACCTTGCAACCTCATATTACTAAAGTATCATCAACATTGGTGGTGACGAGCCAAACCCAAGTTGCCACGTTAAGTATAGACTGTGCAACGGGATTGCGTACCTACTATAAGATTTGACTTAAAATCTCATGTTAAGTATAGTAATTAACCTCGTTGCTGACTTAAACAAGACTATTACATTTTTACAATGAATAATTATAAAGGAATGACCATTTTAAAAAACAATTACAAAATTACTTAAGATATTTACACAGGTGTTAGCCTGTATACTAAATAATGTAATAGTATTGTTATATTGTCTTCGATGTCTCAGTGCCTTTACAATGGCAATAGATTGATGCTAAAGCCATCAAGATTCCAATGAGCGGGTCTTGGGCCGAGTCTTAGGCTACGTCACCGATTATTTAATACTTTATGCACGCCTTTCTAATCATCGGTTGCTGGTAGTAGAAAGTTATAATTGATTCAAAACATAACCACATACGTAGTATTGAGGTCCTACCTAACTTAGCATTATACTTTAGCATTCGGTCGGAGTAATACATATTACTCCGATCGAATGCCAGTTCATACTGGGTGATTAAATACTTAACAGATACAACTTGTTTTGCTAATAATTGAGGTGTATTTGTTTGTAGAAAAAAAAAAAATATCACAAAAATATGTTGAAAATGAAGAATGCCCTTCAACAATTTTTATAAGGGTTAGCGTCGCTACTTTTTCCCTAAATATAGTGATTGTGTGTGCAAATAACACCGAAGTAGGAACTTTTACAGTATGCCACATTAAGCATAAGTATTGAGTATGCATACCATGCCGAGGTAGTTTCCTTTCCTGGCGGTGGTCTGCGAGCTGAGGCCGGCCAGCGCGCCCACGCAGCACAGCGACGACGCCAAGTACGCCATCTGGTGCACTTCAGGGTAACCCTGGGTAAAAACATCACTATTAGCTTTATATTATCTCCCTATAAGGCAGTGGTTCACAATCAGTGGTCCGCAAGACTGATTATTTGGTCTGAGAAAGGCCTAAAATTTGTTTTAGGTTTAAATTATATTTTAAAAGTAAAAGTAAAAGTACTCAGTCCGATGTTGGTCTGGGACTTGGCCCATGTTGATCTGGGACAAAAAAAAAAGAATGTGGCAACTGTGGTTCTTTTCTAGCATGTCGTAAAAGGCGACTAATGGTTTACGGGCTTTTGATGTGACTGAGTAGGCGTCGAGCTAGCAACTTGTCACTCCTTTTTCACAGCTTTCCATCCAACCCAGCCCACTGTCCCATGTTGGTCTAGGACTTAAAAATAATGTGCCAACTGTGGTTCTTGCCTGGCACGTCTTAAAGGCGACTAGTGGTATATCGGATTTTGGGTGTGTGATTGTGTGGGCGATAGGTTAGCCGCTTGCCACTGCTTTTTCACAATTTTCCATCTAACCCAGCCCGGCTTCATTTTTGGCTGAATGTGGTTGAAGGGGCATGCTGCCCCTTTGACTCTGCCTACCCCTTCGGGGATTATGGGCGTGATGTTATGTATGTATGTTAAAAGTAAAATAGAATGATAGAATAAGAAATGAAGAAATAAGAGAACTATTTATGAATGTATGTATGAAGGATGTATAGATCATATTCGACCACATGGTCCATGATAACAATGATGAAATGTAAAAGTTAATAAAATGGTTGGGAAACCCTACCCTAAGGATTTAGTTACGTGAGTCATGAACAATACCTGCATGGCAGTAGTGATGTATCCTCCGAGTAGAGCAGCGGCTGGAATGCCGTAAAGGTATCCATATTCTGGTGGGTCTCCTGGCCTGGGGCACAATAAAATTATTTAAATATAGCAAATTTCGTAGAATCTAGAAGAAGTAAAGGAGTTTTATTGTAATATGTATGGGTTGTTTCTTGCGATATTTAAGACGGTGAAGATTTATGATAACATAATGATAATAATTTGTACCTTTTAAACATGTCCAGCATGCGCTGTGTGACCAAGAATCCACCGAAGACGTTTACGAACGAGATGAGGGCAGCGGTGCTCGCCAGCCACTGGGGGAAAAAGACCATCAATTTATTTAAATATTTAATAATTAAGTATCAAATAATAAATATATAATGTGGTTAAAGGGGCCTGCTACCCCTTTGACTCTGCCTACCCCTCCGGGGATTATGGGCGTGATGTTATGTATGTATGTATGTTAATACTTAAATATAGATAAGATAGCATAGTATTAGATCTAAATCCAGGGCGCGGCGAATGTGCGACGCTCAAAGGCGTCATTGCAATAGTGGGGACCAGATGACACGCCAGCGCCCATTATTAGATATACATAGCTGATACGCCTTGTAAGTTACTTGCCGAGGTAAATCCACATCACACGTAAGCGATAAGCAATGCATCATCTTCCGTTATTAAAAAGGACCTAGTTCAACACCCCACTGCTTGTTTTCCCGTAGGTATCATATGTTCTCATGTGAGTTCCTTAAGTAAAACTAAAGCTAGGGTTAAAAACTGACCTGCACAGGCGTCTCGGGCACGTACCCGCCGCCCATGAGCAGTAGGCCGCCGACAGCCGTGATGCCCGACACGGCGTTGGTGACCGACATGAGCGGCGAGTGCAGCGCCGGCACCACGCCCCACACCGTGTGGTACCCGACCACGCCTGCACACGTAGAGGTTGACATGATAGATAGGGTATTTGATAGCTCAGACAATGAGTTAGTTTTTGAGAATTATCAAATTACCTATCTACACTATTATTTTAAGGAGGAAAGATTTGTATGCATGTATGTTTAACGAATATAGGAGACGTGCACGACGGTGCTGCCAACTGGTACCGTCAATAGGAACTTTTTACGCCATGAATACTTGAGACTCAGACTAATAAAAAAAGAAAGACAGAACCATCCCATACTACGCGATGAAGCAACCAATAGGAAGCTGATAGGGCCATAGAAAGCCGACCGCCCGCCATTTCGCTTTCAGTAAGTGATAGCGCACGTCGTTAATTTGGTATTAAGAAAAAATTAAAATATGCCGTCCTGTGTTGTTAAATGGTAAAGGCGAAATGGCGGGCGGTCGGCCTTTCTATGGCCCTATCGGCTTCCTATTGGTTGCCTCACCACGTAGTATGGAATGGTTCTGTCTTTCTTTTTTTATTGGTCTGAGACTTGAGATTGAAATTTTTATCAAGTAAACAGAATTAGTTTTAATAGTGAAATGTATTAATTCTATGTAGTTAGTTATAATGTATTATGTTTCTGGATGCACCAATCATCATCTCCCTAGCGTTATATCCCATGCTTAGACCATGACTTAGTATATAGCGAGTTTGGTTATTACATCGAAGCGAGTGCCAATCTGAACTCTGTAACTTTTATATAGGGACCAGACAAATTAGGATCATGGTAACACGTCCATAGTTGTTTGAACGTGTAGGTTTCATTATGATTTTATACTTCAACCACTAGCTCGATGCTAGTGGTATAAATACGTTAAGAGATTTAGAGGTACGTGTCCGCGTCTGAACCAGCACCCCTTGTGTATGAGGCGCGTGTCCTTGCTAATTAGCTACCACCGCACTTATTTTTATAATTCCGGATGCACCAATGCTTAAAAAAATCGTCTGGAGTTAAATTTTATTCCTTCCAAGGAATAGCATTCTCATGTCATGGTTATGTAAAAAAGG
The DNA here is from genome assembly GCA_951394215.1 of Glyphodes perspectalis. NCBI lineage: Eukaryota > Metazoa > Arthropoda > Insecta > Lepidoptera > Crambidae > Glyphodes > Glyphodes perspectalis. The sequence continues at coordinate 8,079,939 of OX596201.1, forward strand.
CCATTATATTCACGTCGTAAACATTGAAATTTGAAAAAAATTTGTGCGACAATTTTTCCAGTTCTAAATGCCTCATTTTCTTCGTTTATTTACTCTTCAACTTTCAAAACATGGCCCGCCTCTAAGAACTTTTGACCTTTACACATATTTTGGCTACGCTGTTGACCGTTATTTATAATTTTTATCATATATAAAATAATGTAATTGAAGATATAACTTTGTTTACATTATTCACAGTACGATGACAGGTCTGATAAGCTTCCTTAACTGTCCGCATATTGTCTATTTTGTTGATTTATTGCTGCCCCATATAGTTGGTGCACGTCCCCTATACTTACTCAAAAACTACTGGACCGATACAAAAAAAATTTACTATTAGAACGCTACATTATTCCTGATTAACATAGGCTTTAGAATATTTTGAAATAGTAAGGTTGGGTAAGATAATAATTGTCCCCCATCCGTGCGAAGCCGGGGCGGGTCGCTAGTTAAATATACATTAACATTGTGAGTTTAGTTACTTGTGACGTCACCATACTAACGAATTGTACTTTGAAATGTGAGACAAAACATAATATGAATTGTATTATTAATATAAACAGGTAAATCGGTAATTTACCAGATAGAGCCAATGTAGTCGTCATGGTTGTAAACGCCGGGTTGGGAGACACCATGCCAAGTCCAATTAAAGTGGCCATACCTGTAAAAATAAAAAAAATACTGTTGCTTGATAACACATTCAAATTCATTTATTTCGGTTTATTATTGAATTCCAATTATTATTTAATCCGTCGACGCTTAGTTGAGGATAAAAATAAGGATTATCGAAAATGCAATAGGAGTCATAAATACTTAGTACTTAGATATAACTTCTCCTCCTAATGCCAATGGTATCTACAACAGGTTTCGTTGTACTACGTTGTAGGATATAGGAGTCGTCATAACGCATACATACCAGTTGAATACATAAAGGTGTCCTTAAGAGTCTCGTTGAAGGGGCTAGGCGGGTCCGGTTTGGCGACGGCGGCGGCCTGGGCCGGTTGCTGCGCGGGCGCCATGCTGGGCGGCGGCGGCGCCGGCCACAGCAGCTCGCCTGCCTTTAGCACGATGGCGCCGCGCGTCACCTCGTCCTCGAGGTTGATGTGGAAGTGATCGTTGGAGCCTACGGCATGAGATGGTAGATTTACATGGCGAACAAGCTTTGATTATTTATTTTTCTACTACGAGAACAATTTTGAGCGCAATAATAGGCAAGTTGACTCAAAAAAAATAATTAGTCCATTATATAGATTACAAAAAAATATTGCTCACGTATTTTTTCTTTTGCTGTATCTTCGTCATTTTTGGTTTGCTACCAAAAATGACGAAGATACAGCGCGTTAAAGGTGCGCGTGACGTCACTTGTTCCGTTGAATTTTAATAACAAGTGATGTAAAAGCGCCCCACTCCAGATCTTTTAAGCGCTGTATCTTTGTTATTTTCCGAGCATTTGATAAAGCAAAAAATACGAACTCAATATTTTTTGATAATCTGACTAGCGGACTAAAAAAATATTTTAGTCAACTAGCCTATTTCGTTGGAAACCCGAGGTCAGTGAGTTGTACTTGTGCGTATACGTTGCAATATTTTGTTAAATATTTGCGAAATATAATACTTAGAAATATTTGAGGCCCAAAATGTACATCTGGACATACTCATCATTGAGATAAATTTAATTTTACGCCTGCAGTAACCGAAGGGGTAGGCAGAGGTCAATGAGAAGCAAGCTTCATGAACCAATTTTAGTCAAGCATAAAAATTTGTCTTAAAACTAGAACTAATTTAATCTTTCCTAGTAATAGAAGTACTTAGTCTACATTTTCCTGTTTAGTAAACTCATTACGGGCGGCTTATCCCGGAATGTGCTATATCACGAGTACATACTTTAAAAGCAAGTCTCACTCAACCATCACATATTACTCCTTACCCAAGCTAAACAATAATCCCGATATATTGTTAGCGTAGAGAGTGGAGGCGTGCGCCGGCATGCGGCTCGGCAGGTCGGTGAGGCCGACGTGCGTCACGCCGTGCACCTTCACCACCTCGCCCTTCTTGGTGGTCTGCACGTTGCCGCCCATCTCCGCCGCCAGGTCCACGATCACGCTGCCCGGGGCCATGTCGCGCACTGCATCCTGTTTTAGAAAAATGTTAACATACATACATACATGTGAATTTCCAGTCGATTATGATTCTATCCTGTTAACACATGTCAATTCAATATGTGGATGCTTGTACAAAAATCTGAGTATGAGAATGTTGAATTGACGAATTGTTCCTTATCATTTAAATAAATCATCATCATCTTCCTGTCATTATTTTCCAAGCTCAAAGGCGGGTGCCCTTAGACTAGATGATCTAGGATTAAGCGAGTCTAATAATTACATTGAAGCGACCGCCGATCTGGCCTTCGTAGCCCTTCTGGGGAATTGTAAAATTAGATTTTTTTTTGTTATACAAAATGTAAGTATAAGTATGTATGCAAAAGAGTATTTTTATAGGATTTGCAAACAACCTTTACTTATGTATGGTGCACCCACATCGTTACTTTTAGTACCTACTGCAATGTTTGTAGGTGTTAGTGGGTACCATCCGATTAGTTAATAAGTAGTTGAAAGTATTATTTTTCTTTATTTATTAGGTAACGTGCAGATTTACTAGAATGTAAATTTAAGTTTTACTGTAATATGAAGATAGATAATTACATTACATATCTACTAGGTACTACTACTACATACTACATCCTCAAGCTATGTATCGTACATAGCTCGAGGATGTATCGTAACTTAGCGGTATTTTCAATCAGTTAAATAAACTATCTATGTCATTAAAGCATTTATTCATTATCTTTGTCGCTATAAAAATACGGGGGCGGCACTTGGATGGTTATCGGTATCGGTATTAACACAGATAATCTGCCATTCACTTGCAATCGAATTCTGACACACTTTTACATAAGCTATTATTATTTCTTTACTTCCCCTTAATGATTAAACTTATTAGAAATGTCACTCAGCTCACAGATAAAAAAAACAATTAAATTAACAAAAGAAATTAAGAAACAGTTAGTAGCCACTTAATATAGATATTTAATTTAAACGTAAAAGTCATCTGAAAGGCCATAATTTAGATAAAAGTATGTATGAAAAGTAAAAATGCGTAAAATTATAATTCTGTTAAGAGCCACACGACCGTCATAATAGGTTAACCTTAGAAATGGTTACATAATGCACATCAGAATATCATGAGAAGTGTGAATGGAGACTTTCGTGCGATATCGCTCAATGCTTTATTATCGTTCATCAAGGTAAATGGAAAGGTTAACAGACGAGATACAGAGGCGAACTTTGACCAGCCATTACCCGACTCTAAGCAGACGCCGACACGTGTTCACTACATACCTACTTTGTGAAGGTAACTCCATTTCATCATATTTAATCTTCATAGTTTGCTTTGAAAATGTTTCTAGATTGCCACCTACACTACTAGTAGGTAAATTACAAATATGAATCTACTATCCCTTAAATTCGGCTTGTTATCAAACAAAATAATTGATCGATTTATTATTATGAGATACGATCCTGCGTTAAACACAATAAATGTTTGGTTATCATGCAATTAAATCAGTGATTACTTGGAAATATTTCAATGCAATATCTATCTACTTATTAAAATAACAACATTTAGGTCTGTAGGAAGGTACTGAGTAAAAGAGTTAACTTAACCCTCAATATATTTCTTGACATAAGTGCGATGACCTAAGTACCTATAGTGCCATCAATATTTTGTGTAAATCGTTTCCGTTCAACAACCCGTTTACCATACCTCCTTTTTCTTTTTTCTAATTGCTCTTCTTCTTTAATCATACAACTAGTGAAAATCAGGATCGTAGTGTCAACCATTGGTAGCACTACATATTGTTGAGTTAGTTTACCACAATTTCAAGGTTTAAAATGTTTATTGTATTATGTATTTTATTGTATTAGGTAGCATACAAGACATCCCGTTTCCTCTTCGTACAAAGATGTAACGTCTGCGTAAAAAATTCACATCTTAATGCTCACATAAACTAAATATCCGACTCCGACTAAAGTTAAGACGTTTTAGACTCAGTCGATTGAGTTGTTTGTTCTATTTTAAACCGATATAATGTTTACAGAAAGTACTTGATCTTCGTAAAGTACTTAAGTTACATTGTCATAGGTACCTCTAAGATGAGCAGTGGCGCCGGTTTTCCAGGTATGAGCGCAGTGCTGATGACGACGTCGGAAGACCTGGCCTCCTTGCCGAGGAGCGCCCTCTCGGCATCGAGGAATTCCTGGCTCATCTCCTTGGCGTAGCCGCCCGTGCCAGCACCTTCTTCCTGGTTTGAAACAGCAGTGTTGGTTATAGAGAGGATTTGGTATAAAAAGTACCGACGAGCAAGAAATATCTTCTAGCATTACTTCACACTCGTAGTCTGGATGTGCTTAATAAATTGACGCGCTAGATAGATCAATGGGTTAGTTGAGTAAAAAATTCCATTTAGTCAATCAGTCAGGTTACTTCAACTATATAATAACATAATTTTTCATTTTTCGAGCAAATAAAAAAAATTAAAGATACAACAAGACATAGGAATAACAGAACATTAAGTCTCACTTCAGATCTTTGATGCGCTGTACCTTCGTAATTTTTGTGTATTTCTTATAGCAAAATACCTGCTCAATATTTTTTGATAACCTTGTTATAGGATTAAATATAATTCAACTTTTTTACCCAAGATACATTGAAATTACTACCATGCAACTTTCGTAACATACAGACAGAACTCAACAAATTAAATTAAGAATGTGCAAAATTCGTCACGTGTATTAAAACTGTTCAAAGTTTACTTAGAACTTACGTCGGATTTGTACCGCTTGCGTAAAGGCGTTGTACTTTATAAACTATAATAATGCGCATTTTTGTTTCAACAGTGTAGTAAGCTGTCGATGTGTAGGTATTGACATGACATTCATTTGAAGTTTTGAACCGTTTTTCATGGTTGTCGCGTTCTGTCGGTCAAGGACTGTGTGAAATTATTCAGAATGTTAAAAAAAAAACATATTTCTTCAATGTTCTATGCATCACATTTTGTATTTCGACTTGACGATGAACATACCTAAGTTAAAAATAGTATTTAAGTAGCTACAGATATATCAACATAAGCAATCCGGTGGCAGGTTTTAATAACTGCTTTCTTAAGCTATAAAATAAAGACACATTGAATTTGAAATTGAACGTGTCTTGCGTATGAAAAGCCACAAAACTGTTCATTTACATACTTAGATTACAATACAAAACGCTGTTTATCAGGAAAGTACACAACTCGACCAACTACACAAACTAGGTAAACATAGCTAGTAGCATAAAAGTTAAAGAACAAATATTATGCAAGATACAAATACAGTGCGATAAAAGATATTATATAATGATAATGAAGGTAAGCTTTAATTTTTGTGTCAATTATTATCTAAGGCGTGTAGATATGATGCCATCTAAATAATTAAGTTTTGATGTATTAGTAGACATGCTTTATTAATGTGATACCTACATAATCACTGTGCATTCTACACTGTAAGAGGCTGGTATTTTGGGTACCTACTTTAACAAAAAAAATTCTAACAATGTGGGCAAAAAGTACCATTCGCAACCAAGGTCAGAGTGGATTCTACACCCCAACCATGTGTTGAGGGTATGGCCAACTCTGAAAAGCAAATATTTCATTACATTTCACAGTCATCTCAATAAGTAGGTAAGTCACTCTGCTCTACTCATTTGTTACGCAAATATGCATGATGGGAAACGTGATACACGTCTATTGTATACCACAAACGGGTCATTGAAAAGGCTTTACCACAATTTTGCACAAATGGATCGAAACATAAAACACTACCTACCTACTTGGATAAAAATATCCAGTGAGTGTGAAATAGATGAATTTAGAAATATTTGTATCAAATATTTGCGTAACATTTTATTTAGGTATATTTTAAATCTGCGTCATTTATCCGCGATCTCATCGTAAACAGGCGGAAGTAAAAAAATAATTTATTACCACGCTTTTAGTTTTTACTTCCATTAATTTTATATGGCCTTGACTGTTTGAACTACCAGCGAAACTATTAGGACTTCTTCCATAGGAAACATTGTTGCAAGCCCGACTTCAGAAATATTAAAACATTTATCTGCAAACTGCTTTTTAGATGAATGTCTGCGTTTTTGGCATTGTCGGCTCGGATTCACTGATTTCTTTATCCCTATTCGATGTCTGATTAAAAAGTAATGTTGGTCAGTTATCCTAAAACTCTTTAATTAAATCGTAATAGGCTCATTTACTGAAACAAAGCCTGTATCTACTCATTATAAGGTTGCTCAAAATGTTGCTGGAGCGAAGTCTAATATTCGCGTAAAAATAACTGATTTTAAAATAAGTGTTTTTTTTTATTATAAGCTATTAATCATAAGTTACCTTCATATCCATGGTGATGAACTGCGCGCCCAGACTCTCGATCTGCTCGCGCACGGCGGGGCGCGTGTCGAAGGCGCGCACAGCGGCGCCCATGCAGCGCGCCTGCGCCGCCGCCGCCAGCCCCCGCCACGCCGCCGCCCACCACCAGCACGCGGCACGGCGGCACGCGACCCGCCGCCGTCATCTGACCTGTGCACCGACCGTGATCGTCATTTGACCGCCTAGGACTTGTTCAGACACGGCGTGATAATTGCCGATTTTTAAATCGCGCGATCGTATATGTATATGTCAGATAAATAGGACTCATGCGATATTCGTGCCATTTTGAAACCGAAAGATTACCGCCGTATCTGAACTAGACCTAAGGTTATTACGACATTGCGGCATCACGACAATGCAGGCGGTTGAGATTTTACCTCCACATTAGTAGGTAAATGAAGCATAACATCCATTGATGTTATGGTTTAATTTACTATAATATATCCAACATAAGATTTTTCTTTATCTATTCAGATTTTGAAGGTATGCTAGTGTTTCAAGTTTCGTAGCCATAACTTTTTCAAAACCTAAATACAAAACTTGAATAATAAATTGAATGGTTACCTCTCAGATCAACAGAAAAAACCCTTTTTCTGTTGATCTGAGGGTTACCTGAATTAGTTATATTAAAAAATACCATAAAGGCTTACCTGAGAAGAACCTAGGGAAATGTGCGGCGGCCTCGATGACAGCCCTGTAACCGGCGACGTTCGCCATGGAGCTGAGCGCGTCGAACGCCTGCGCGCGGCTGATGCGGGGAACGCAATCCATGGCTGACCGAATACAACATACTCATACTAAATAATTGCACTATAAGACGTTACTAGCTAAATGAAGAGGTCTAACTTAGGTCCAATAAAAATGAAGAGGTACTGTAAGATTTGATCAGATTATTTAGTTTTTTACCTACAGTACAACATTCCTCAAGTATTCCTATGTCAAAATGAAGCACCAAACGTGGAGAATATAATCTATGGTCTTTGATGGGTGATACAATAGATCATAGGTTCCCAACCTTTTTTAAATTAGAAAGAAAGAAAACTTACTTATTAAAATTAACGAATTAACACCCCCTTTATAATAAAAAAAACATCCAACGCCCCCCCTTTACATAATATACCAATTGTATATGTCTGTATACTATTAACTAACTAACTAAACTTCATGTCACTTCACTAGCGGGGTAGGTAGAGAGAACCGCACGCCATATGGCACGATCCTTACACACCTCACTCGCCTCTTCAACTCACTTTAGTCTCCACTCATCACTAGGTTTTAAAAAATTGATTTACCAAAAAATAATCCAACATAACAATTTCAAACAATGAAACTCACCAAAAGCATTGACCTTTTTGGCAGCAAGTTGCTTGATCAGATCTTGGTTTTGAGCAGGGTAGAGGAAAGATATAAGTGTCCCCTCGTTTTGAACATTTTGAAGTTCAGAATTCACTAGTGGCCTTACTTTAAGTATTATATCTAGAAACAAAAAAAAAAAACAGTAAGTAATAATCAGTCACTTCATAATATCTTCTTCTTAGACTGCATGTGAGTAATTTATTACTTGACTGGAATGTGTCCTTTAGACTGGTGATCTTGGCGCCCGCTTCCTCATATGTCTTATTCGGAAAATTAGATGATGCACCTGCATTCTCTTCAATGTTTACTGTAAAACCTTTCTTTACTAATTTGCTAACTACTGCTGGTACTACTGCGACTCTGAAATGGTAGCACAAGGGTAGAAATTATTGAGTGGACAATTACCCATATTACCTCATAGACAACATTAAATTAATGCAGTGTACTTGTACATAATATACTGGCAGTGTAATTATCATAGAGCATAACTGATCTATTTCTGGATTAATAATAGAATTTGTAAATTGTTTTTATTGATTAATTCTTCAACATGGTTTTTAAATGTAATTTGCTCCATATACTTTTACAATGATGGCATGGTTACCTACCTCCGTTCATCTTGCCATATTTCTTTTGGTACTCCTATAGACAATTTAGTATATGGCACCCCTGGCACTTGCGGTGGTGCTGAGGAACTGGAGAGCCTGCAGTGAAGTGTTCGAGACAGGGGCTTGTAGATGCGTAGCACCTTTAGGCAACCACACATCTTGGCTGTGTTTTACTTCTAGGTCTGAAACATAAACAAAGCAAGAGACACACTTAAAAGTCATTTCTTGACCAGTTTATTATCACAGCCAAAATATGATTCGGTAACTATATTATATTAATGGGTATGGGGAATTTGAGTATATGAAATTCAAAAAGAAAAAAACATATTTCACATTAAATTGAAAAAGGTTTATAAGACACGAAAATTTACAAAAGTAATACCTACATGTACAAGTACATGTATTATGAGATACATTTTTTATATTAGGTACATACATACATACATAACATCACGCCCAAAACCCCCGAAGGGGTAGGTAGAGTCAAAGGGGCAGGAGGCCCCTTTAACCACATTCGGCCAAAAATAAAATATAATAATTATAATTTAGACAAATTGGTACCTACTGTGAGTGAAAATGCAAGTGGAATGATGAACATCATGAATAATGAACATCATTAAGATGATGTTCATCATCAGAATCAAGTTTAGTTTATGATTAGAATCAAGTTAAGACTTTCATCAGAACATAGCCTTCAAATCCATATCTATAAAGTCTATATTGCAAAATCAAAAACAGTAACCTTTTACCAATATTTTTTTTCTTTGAGGCAAGTATAGATTCTATACCTGCCATACTTGGAGTATCTACATTTATAATTTAAAAAAAAACGCAGTCTACCTGCTACGTGTAAAAAGTAAACATAACAAAAAACACAACAAAAAAGCAAACAAACAATAAGCAGGGGGGATTTTTTTGGAAATTTTGAACAGACTCACGCATTTACAGTCGTGAGAAATACCTATCTAAAAACTATTCATTTACCAGAATAAAATAAATGCAGTTGTTTCGAGTCGCGTATATACCACAAAGTGTACAGCGTCTCGAGCGAAGTCAGGCGCGTCCCAGAGAGAGCGAGATGAGAGTGAGTGCGCGTGTGTGTGCGTGCTCTTGTTTCGCTCGCACCTGTTTCTAGTCGGTTGTAGGTATTTTGCACATAATATTTATAATTAATCCGGCCTTCTGGTCATATTTATATATAGCAATGAATATTTGTTTTTTGCACAAAACAATTAAAACTGATTATAAGTATAGTAAAGTAGGTATATGCGTTATTATCGCTCGCTATAACTATATCTTAGGGTGGTCAAGATTGTATATTGTCACAATTATGTACCTATCTAGTAAACATCGACTTGTATTATTTTAAAAAATATACTATACGATGAAGAAATGTGTATGAAAAAATAACAATGGAAAAGAATAACAAAATATGTAAATATAAATAAGTAGGTATGTATAAAATAAAAAAATAACCCACAAGATCACATTCATTGATCTGACTCCGAGCTAAGTAGCTTAAGCACTTGTGTTACGGATATCAGACTCAGAACAGTGGTATTACAAATATATAATAATAGATATAACACCCAGACTGAGTCTGTGACAAACAGTGATCGAACCCACAACTTTTGACGCATAGGGCAGGGTCACTATCAAATGCGCCATCGAGCCAGTCAACAAAGTTATGTAGGTACCTAAAAAATATTTTGAAACATTAGTTTATTACAATATACTCCAATCAAGTGTAGTCTTTAAAAGCTTGTTTTTAAAGCCCATTTTTAAATACACATTTCATGTCTCTGTCACTGTCATTAATCATCACCTTAACGAAGACGGTAGGGTAGTGTAGTGATGGGCTTATCGAAGGCAGAGGCGACAAAAAATGTGCGTAAAAAAAGTAAAAAAAAGTTCGTTGCATCTAAAGCGGCGCGGGGCCTTGACATGAATATGCACTCCCGGAGATACATGCACGAGATATTTTAGTTCTAGTCGTAGAAAATACATACCTGCTCCATAGGGAACCATTAAATTACAAACACATAAATTTTATACGAATTATGCAAATGTAATAAATAACATTTTTTGAGGGTATGTAAAAAAACAACAATAATACTTTTTAGACATCAAATTAAAGCAACAAGTAATTTGAAACCTGCAGATTCAGAACAAAAAATAGATTATTCTCTTACCTTAATTTTAATGTAAAATATCTCGAGTGTGTTGTTATCTTCAACCGTAAAGCGGTTCGGTTCGTTCGTACGTAATTAATTAAAAAATTGGGAACTTGTAATTTATAGCGGTTATGCTTTTATACACGGAACAAAGCGGTCGGTGTTGGCCGCAAAGCTGACCCTCGCTACTTGCAAGGTCACAACTTAATTTATCAATTTTCAAAATGTTAATACCGAAAATAATTTAACTCGACTAAGAACAAAAAATACCGCTTGTAATAATTCTTCTCAACCCGCGCAACCGCACCGGCCTGCCGGCGCCCAGCTGGCGTGGCGATAGCTGGCTTGGTACTAGTGTAGTGACAAACGGTCATCTTAGATATTAATCGATTATAAAATAATCATACGATTAACCATATCACATCAATCACCAATACATACATTTATAGTACTCTCGGCAAAAATAATAAACGATATTCTTTTTGCCGAGAGTACTATAAATGTATCGAAAAATTAACACCTTGATATTCGGTACTTGTACACTAATGTCAAATGGTTCCAAAATTGCTACTAGAGCTTTAATATCTTACCTTAACAACATTAGACCATTATTATATTTTTAACAAAATATTTTTTTATTTATTCTTCAGAACGCTACGTTGGGGTCACGCGTTCAGTAGCATAAGAGCAGCAGATAAAATGTGGTGGCATAATGATCTGAAACTTACAATGATCATATACATGAGAAATCCACATATGGAACAGAAAACATGTACTTATACTTGTACTATGTAAGTACACTTAGTAAGCAAATATATGTTAGATTTGATTTGAAAAAAAAAACAAATTAAGTTTTATAGTAAAAAACGTTAGGGAACTATCTGTTACTATTTAACAAATCTTTCAGTTTGTGGTAAAACCTTTCCAATAGATAAATAGTTTCAATAATTAGTATAACTTAAGTTTAGTTTAAGGATTTCAGTTTAAACTCAAAAGAACCCGTAATCGATTAATATTCCGTGTACAATTCTCATTTGACATTTCTGGTGTGTACAGACACCACTATAGCATTTGAGGGCGTATACATAGTTATCTACATAAACACACATGCACACACGGTACGTACATAGAGCCGAATAGCCGTCGGTCGTGTGAATTGTGTGGGTGCGATTGAGATACACGCTTTGTACGCCACGTAAAAAGTAAATTGTAATATTTCTTCAATATGGCCAGTAACAGCACAAAAAAATTGTTTAAATACGTCACTGACGCCTCCGTACAATCCTCTAGAAATTGTAAGTTTTGGGATTATTTTTCTTTGTTGGTTAGGTAACTTTAGATGAAAGTCTAATCTCATTGAACCTTTTTATTTCATCTTTTCTGTAATACATCAGTCATATTTTAATTAAAGTAAACTCTCAATTATCATTTTCGACTGTATTCGATCGCTTTTTGTAATATTCTTGTCCTAAATGTACTTTATTACCGGTCTTAAATAAAATACAGGGTAGAACTCTATAATATAGTTAAAGGGAGGTAATTAACGTTTTCTAACAATAATATTTAATGGTATGTATTAACTTTTTATAAACATTATTTTTTATATATTAGAAAAGTTGTATAAGTTAGTAAAATGATATTTATTGATCAACCAATTCCTTTTTTACTTGATGAATATCTCAGTTTTTATCAGATAGCTTCTGTCAAAATGTAGGTACATTTCTCATGTTGATATTAGCTTCACCAAACATAGTATTAAGTATTAAGGTTAAATGTAATGTATTTAATTAAATACTTCTAAGTATATGTAATGTTGTTCAAATATAATTAATAACTTAAAATAGGGATTCTTTTGTGTGTTTAACAATCTTATTAAATTATCCATCAGACAGAAAATTCACAATTTACTTTGTTCATTTCTATATACAGATGGAACAGCTAAAAGGGTGGTTGCGGCAAAGCCTGTCGTGGACATGGATGGTGACGAGATGACCCGTATCATCTGGGCAAAGATCAAGGAGAGACTCATTTTCCCGTATGTAAAGGTAAGCATTTTTGTAATTTCATTAAAACAATAAACTTTGAGAACTATTTTTTGCTATATAAAGTATAGACTATTGGTTGTATAATTTAATAACTTTTACAAAGCCAAGGTCAACGAGACTGAATAAACATAGGTTTCTTGATAAGTCTTTACATTATACCTATCTGAGTTAATTGTTTTTCTTTGTTCCTTGTTTTTTATTAATAAGGTTTAGTTAGATCATTATTATCTATGACCTGGATTTTTTTATTACAATAATAATTCTTTGTGAATTTTAAATTTTCTTTCTTTTTTCTATAAATGATTTGAAAATAAATGATTTGATTTGATTTGTTCTCCAATTAGTCTTCTTTTTACCATGAGCAGTATTGTTGTGTGGCTTGTCGAGTTGTAACATTTGAATTCCAAATGAATCCTACTTTGTGCTATGCCAATTTTTACATATTTGCTATCTCTATGTCACTTTTACACAAAACCATCTAAATTTGTATGTATATGCAAATTTAGGTGGCTTTAAAAAGTAATGTCATTAATCTATGCTAAGTAATAAAGCAGAATACTTGTTTTTTTTACTGAAATATGCTAAACTCGGCAACAATTAGTAGGGGCTCTAAAAACTTCTATAATGCAGCCTTTTTATAGAGGAATTCATTAACCTTTTTTAGGCTAGGCTTGTTATGCATAATATCAATATTAATAATATCTATGCGGACGATGTCGCGGGCGTCCGCTTGTTCATACCTACTATTACATTGTCCTATATTTTGTGATTGTTTTTTGTAAAATAGTTCGTAATACTACTACCTACATGTTGAGAACATTAATAAAGATAACACTCAATAATGCTACTAGACACAGGGCAATACCCGGCAAATTGAAGTGTTGGCTTAATTATCTGCAGCCCTACAAATGACGCTGTTAAAACGAAACTAGAGAATGATTGTACATTACAGCGATAGGATATACATTGGCATGTCCACACGCCCGATATGTAAAACAATGGATGTTCGTGTGGGTACAATATTACTGCCTCCTTAAAAAACTTATAATGCTTTATTATTTTAATAAAGTTATTGGGAGGGGTAATTATTTTGATTCATACAATGGCGTCCATTGGAATGGAATGAAATCTAAATGGTATGGCACCATTTAGATTCATAACTAATTATTACTAAGGTGCACTTAGAAATTCTTTAATGTAGTTTATGAATATCGTGCGGGGTGTCATTCTATAAAATAACAACTACTTAAGTTATTCGTCGCGTTATTCATTCAAAGGAATATAAATTCAGACCAAAACCAAATGTTTTCACATTAATAAATCCCTCTTGAAATGTTATTTAATTTTTTTGGATTTCTATGACCCCTCAGTTTGCCAAGAGATTACACTAAGGACAGTGCTCAGGGCCGGCTTTAGTGGGGGATCCACATTCAATGACCAAAGTCTAACTAGAACCTCTCAACAACGCTTAAAATCACTTTTAGCTCCCTCTTATTTCGGGGGTATTTCGGAGGTTGGTCCTCATTTCCTGGCCTATAGCACCTAGGATGGCGCCACTCGTGCGCCCTGGGTAACCGACCGGGTATCTGCCACCCGTAAAGCCGGCACTAATCACGGCCATGGGGCGGTAACCGGAGAATGTTATATATGTTATGGACTAAGTGATAAATTGGTCATTAAACATATGTAATGCCCGGGCATTATGAAAAATGACCAATAGGAGAGGGCAATTTGATAATTTGACACCTGAACCAGGAGCCTCAATTTTATAATATTACAGAGTTTACTTCTTTCTACTGTGAAAATGCGATGGTTATGAAGTTATTAAAATGATATTAGATAAAATAGTGATAAACAATTATTACAAGTGATTTTATCGTTAATCTTGTTGAGCTGTTTTAGGCACCAGTGATTCCCCAACATAAGTTATTTATCATTTTAATTTTTTCCCCTAAGGTTGTTAATTTTCTTTCATAAAATGCATAAATATACAGTAGATATACTACACAGTAAATATACACTTATGAAATAATTCAGTACTAATTGTATCAGGAGAGGTTTTACTACGGTGTCCCCAATTGGGGCCAGTGGGCACATCAGAGGTTTATTCGTCTTTTTGTCGACAAACAATCAGCAGTGTAAATTAATTTAACGGGCGTCAAGAAACACCGGGTGCTGTGATGCTTGAAAAAGACGATCTTATACATATAGATTTAGTTGCGGATCCCCCAGAACCGTATGTTCTTACTAATGGAGAAGAAGGTGGTGAAGACAATATACAAACTAATTCTGTTTATAACAAAGTATTTACGACAAGAGATAAAGACGGCTGGGATAGTAGCGATACTGGCTCAAACTATGAGACGTAAAACTCATTTTGAACAACCTTGCTTTCGCTTTGATAAATGTTACCAAATTTTATTCGTCCGTCTGCTGGACAGTGCCTGTACCATGGGATCAGACTATGATAGCGACCTCTTTTGGGAATAAATAGAGATAGAGCGCTGTGGAAAAGATAAGTGTGGACGTTGGACATCACACATATTTGCCAAATGTTTTACAAGGGCTTGCACAGGGTAGATCAAGCTGACCCATCAATTTGTACCACACCGCTATATTTGCAACAAGTAGTGGTAGGTTTTGATCGCGTAAATGCAGTACTTGTAGTTACAAACGCATGGCGCCTTAACCCCCTTAGTAGTGTCCCCCTTACCAAGTAAGATCAGCTACAATTTCACTGCTACATCATTCGTCACTATTTGAGACATACAGCCACAGAGACTTTGCGCCCAACAGTTTCTGTGGTACTATGATGTAGCATGTTTGTAGCATGATAGTCCCAGGATATTCTCATAACTTTTCTAGCAACTTCGAGGTTATGTCAAATCAAATAATTCAAAAACTATTTGAAAACTTCATGCCTTGAAAACTTATATTTGGAAAATTTTCACACTGCATGAGCCCACTGTCCCCATTTAAGGACGGCTTTTTTTTCAGTGAAAGATAAAAAAAATATCTGTTTTTTTTCGTTTTTAGTATAATAATATTATTTTCTCACGATGTGTAAAGAAATTTCATTATCTCTACATTATTGACTGGCTCGATGGCGCATTCGGTAGTGACCCTGCCCCATGCGCCAAGAGTTGTGGGTTCGATTCCCACCCAGGACAAATATTCGTATACTTGTGTTTGTTCTGTGTCTGGGTGTTAATATCCAATATTTAAGTATATACATATTTGTAATACCACTGTTTATTCTGATATCCGTAACACAAGTGCTTAAGCTACTTACCTTGGAGTCAGAACAATGTATGTGATGTAGTCGGATATTTATTATTTATTATTATTTCTACTGCCAAGTTGTATTTGGGTCCAAATGGGCTCAGGGTCCGCTTCTTCTGTAAGTCTAGTATTTTTGTATAATTTAACTGATGGATTAAATAGAATTATTATAGTTCTTTAATGTAAGTAGTCATCATTCCTCAAAATTAATAAACAAAGGTAGAGGCGACGTTTCACCTAACTTACACTTTAAACTTAGTTAGGCGTTATAGGACAAACATTGTGATAGCTGCAGAAACAGACTAATAAGTCTAGCCTCATTATAAACGTAAAGGAGGTACTTATTATCATTGCAGGTTATCATTGCTATGTCACGGCACGGCTTATCAGTATTTTACTGGGCCAATGTTATTCAGATTCTAGTGGAAAGTGTGTTGTTGCTTAATGTAGTATTAACAATAAATGCATAGGTCTGACATCCACATGATAGAAACGTTTCGAATCACAACGAACTCCCTTTACAAAGCCGCAACGTATTAAATATTCATATTTAAATATCTCTACTTTTGTTCTCTGGTTTAAGTCTTCCAGTATTTTTTATAAAGATATGGTTACAAAGCGGTCATTTATACCAAACAATTTTTTTTTACGAATCTATAAATATTTTTTTAGACATTTTGTTGCAAAAAATAAATATAATTAGTAAATAAAATGCATAAATACATGCATATAAATAAATAAAAAAATTTGCATGTAAATTCGAGGCTAAACCTTGTAACATCTTATTTTCAGTTTCACATAGCTATGAGGAAATCGTCGACTCTTTACAATTTGTAAAACGCTTGCAACATCAAAAAAGTTATAAAATCGATAAATAATTCTGGAATCTACAAGGCCCATCCTATTTGATTTAAATTATGATGTCCACCCTTACGTCAGTAGAATATATAAAACAAGGTCTTCTGGAAATATTGTTTTAAATAGTTATTAGAAAATCGTATACACACGATTTTTTAGAAAACTGTCAGATTGCTATCGGATGAATGGTAATAGGTAGGTGTGCTTATGGTAGGTACATCATAAGATATGATTTAATTCAAATTCCTATGAGCTTTGTGACAGCTTAATGTTGAGAAGGGTCGATCACGAATAAATAAATGCGTATACGATGGAATTATATCTTGTCTATTTGTATGTCAGCATTGGTTTTCATTAATTGTTGAAATAGGAAAATAAAAGTCCACGAAGAACATTCATTCGACTTTATCGCCTCGAATCCAGTCATGTACTCGGTACCCAAAACCTGTCACACGGGTTTACACAAAAACGAGTTTATAACTGAAAATAAACTTGGGGTGAAAATATCGTATGGTATCAACTTTTATTCTTTGTAAAACTTGACTTCTTTCTGGATGAACTTTAGGGTTTTTTTTAATTATCTAATAAATGTAGTTGCTTTAATAAATTTAGTAACTACATATTGGTGATAAACAAGCAGTGATCTAATGAGTACGCTATTAGCCTTTCATGTAGCTTGTTTTATTTAACGATAGCGAACTAGCGATAGCTAGCAAATATTATTTGACTACGAGCCGAGCCCCCCATAAACGTATACCTCATAATAGTCATCCTCAGTAAACATATGCCAGTTCGAAATGTTTCAATGTAAATGTAATCGATGAAAGAGTCCATCTGCCGATGTGTTTCGTTTGTTCGGCTCGCACGTGATTAGGTTCGTTGACACGAGGATACATTATTTTTCAAGACCACGGCCAGCGTTACGAGTCTGCGTAAGCTGTGAAACATGATCGATAAATCAGTTGGGTATTGATAGTTCATTTGATGTTGGGCACCGTAGTCGCCTGCTGGCTGTTTAACAAAAGACGTTGTGCTCTTAAGACGATCCGGAAACCATTACATTCACTACCTAGCTCGATTCTGTTTTTATAAATAACATTGGTAAAAATTGGGTAGGTGATAGCACTTTTATTGCGTCTGACGCTAATGCTCTTTCATCGTTTAACTACCGACACTAATAATCATTATCGGATTAGATTAAAAAAAAAACCGCTGTAGAAATGCTTTCAGATAGTTTCTGCTATTTGCATACTGTAAGCTTTTCGTGTTAGCTATGGTTTTACTTACATGTCTCAGAAATAAAGAACATAATAGGATAAATCGGGGACCTCTAATATTTACTTATGTATCTAAGTATCTAGTAATAACAAAGGTATTCCTAATAATTCTCATACGAACACTAAAGTTAACCCCACGATAAGCGCGAGTAACCGGATGTGGCTGGCGACTGCGGCGCCTCACGTATTCAGAATGTTAATAAATTCGCGATTATCACGGCAATGACCGTGTCAGAAATATTTTATGACCTATAACTTTATGTTAGTAGCTTGTGTATTGAATTGATATAATAATAATGTTAAATCAAATTGGTCAAATCTGCATATGAGACAAGACAACATTCGGTGATTTGCACAAAAGTTTTATTTTCCGTTATTATTTTATACGCTGTACTAATAAAATTCTAAAATGGGGATGTGCTCTTCTACAAATATAATACATATACCAACATATTTTTAGCAATATGTATAAATAGACGTAATTTGTACGATGACCTTTAATTGGAGTTAATTGGATCGCTCGTTGTCGTCAATTAAAAGCAGACTTGTTATCAGTTTCAAAACGTAGTAAGGTAGAAAAAAAAAGTCTAGTGACATATAAGACACTTTTAAATGTATTTTTCTCGAACCCTATAGGTTTTGTTTCTTTTGGGCACCGTTCAGAGAGGGTCCGCTAGCATTGGAGTATTTAGAGTCGAAAACATGTTATTTAGGGAGGATCCCAACTGAAAAATGATGATCGAATGAAGATGAAACTTCTACAGTTTCCTTTTCCTCCCGCATGGATTTCTATTTAATATGGTTATGCTTATTGGGCGGATAATTTTTTGTGTAGTTACATGTTATTTCCTTGCGTAGCTTTAAAGCTTATATACAAAGATCACGATTTTTTGTTCAGCTGGAGAGTTTGTACTTCGACCTGGGGCTGCCACACCGCGACGCCACCGACGACCAGGTCACCATCGACGCGGCGCACGCGGTTCTCAAGCACAATGTCGGCATCAAATGCGCCACCATCACGCCCGACGAGCAGCGAGTTGAAGGTAGCCGTCAACCTGTTACCCAGGAGTATGACTTGCTGATGTGACAGCTGGGAAGCTGGTACTTCTACTTGGGGTTGACACAGGGTTACATGAAACCTGATACTTAGTGCAACAGGTCTAGAGGACCAATTTGCAGTAGGTACACAAGTTTATTATTATCAGCCCTTGTTTAAGAAAAAATATCACTAGAGCTTATTTATTTTAGGCGTTACACAATGAAATTGCCAGTAAGTAGCTTGCAACAGTCCGCCATCAATATGCGTCTTTTATCTCCGGTACCTCTTTTCTTGTTTCTTTTTCTTTTGTTTTGTCTTAATGGAAGCGTTCTCCTTGATTTTCACTTAGGTCTCCTAGGTTATTTAGAAAATCATCAATATGTACGTATGTGATGTAATGTATAGTCGTCAACAAAAGTAGTTGCCGTTGACCACGTTTAACCTTATTCCTAAGGACAAGTAACTTAATATATGGTTTTTAACGATATATTAAGATACTTCCGTACTTTGATGCTCATATTACAGCCTAAATCCTAAGAGCAAGCATCTCATTTGCTAAGTACAGGTTATCAACCACTTTGCTCTTAAGCAATTTTGTGTAAAAACCAAAGATTTTTCCTCATTATTTTAGACTTTAGTCATAATGTACTTAGTGATATCCTTAATGGCTCTTATGAGGCACTAGAACTGCGGGTAAAATCGTAAATTTTAATACCTACTGTGTTTGGTACGAAACCGTCGGGGCGTGTCTCCTGTTCGCACTGACCGGTTTTTTAAGCAGACATTTACTCTGACTATTTCTGTTCTCCATCAGTCAGACAACGCCCATAAAAATAATATTAGCTAATATATTTTGTTTACGGCCTTGATCTAAAATTACGTAATGAGTTGTGTATCTTATTTGCAAATTCTTGATATCTCCGCGTGTATTTACGTCATAAAACGTAGTCCGTTATTTAACAAGTATTTAGTGTAATTGTACATATGTGCTTTAAGTATTAGTCATAATATTCCATTACAACAATACCGTAATAGGCAAAATGACTAAAAAAATCTGTTTAGTCCGTCAGTTAGATTATAATAAAATATTAAACACGTATTTTTTAAATTAATTGTAAAACAAACATTGACGAAGATACAATGCATTCAAGTTGCGCTTGACGTCACACTTTCGTAATTTTTTTACAAAATAGTGACGTCGCAAGCCCACTCTAAAGTTTTGATGCTCTTGTTTTTTTTGATAATTTGATCAAGCGATAAATATGTGTCTAGTATTTTTGTATTATCTAACTGTCGGACTAAATAGAATTATAGTTTTTTAATGCAGTCATCATCCCTATTGTACTTATATTGGCAAAATGCAAATTATCGAGGACTGATGGCAAGGTCATGATGAATATAAAAACAGGGTTTTACGTATACTTATAGATTCAAATGCATGGAATGTAATTGTGTCTAATTAATTAGATTATTTTTATCGACACTGATGATTAATTAGCAATTACAATTGTTATGTGATTGAAAAAAAAGATATTGATTATTTATGTAAGTCCCCCATTTAAAGTCCACTTCCCCTACCAATCTGCTACAAAGGGATAAATGACAGAAGTAAATGAATTTCAGCTTGAATATAATTTAAGTTATTTGGTCTTGTGTTGAACCGCTATTAAGAATAACTTATCATCAAGGTGGAAAGCTGCTTAACCAGCCGTTGCAGTTAACAACTGCAAGGAAGCGAAACCACCAAAGATACAATAAGTATAAATGTTTTTCTGAGCAGAGAAAATAGTCTTTTATATTTTAATTTCAGTTAGGTGCCAGGTCTTTACCTAGACGATAATTAAGTTTCACTAGTATCCGCCCAAAGATCTGAATGTGTCTGTCTGTCTGCCTAAGTGTATCTAAAACAACGTAGGTACCAAAGATTGAACCGAACCTACGTTTAAAATAGTAAAAGATGTTAGTAGATTATTGAATTTTAGACGACTGGCCCGTTGGTCGAGTGGTTAGAGACTCTGGCCACGAAACCAAGAGTCGCGGGTTCGAATCCCGCTAGGGGCAACTATTTGTGTGATGAACATGGATATTTGTACTCGAGTCATGGATGTTTATAAACGTATTTAAGTATGTCTATCCGTTCACCTAGTATCCATAGCACAAGTTTATAAGCTTAGTTTGGGACTAGGGAATTGGTGTGTCAGTCTGAAGAAGAAGAAGAAGAATGTGCTTTCACTATCTGTTTAATTGCAATATGTATTAGTAAAGATTAATTTCACTGTGTAGAGTTCAAACTGAAGAAGATGTGGCTGAGCCCGAACGGCACCATCCGTAACATCCTGGGCGGGACGGTGTTCCGCGAGCCCATCCTGTGCAAGAGCATTCCCCGGCTGGTGCCCGGCTGGACGCAGCCTATCGTTATCGGCCGTCACGCGCACGGCGACCAGTACAAGGCCCAGGATATGGTCATTTCTACGCCAGGCAAGGTATGTTGACTTAATATATATTACTAAAACCACGTAGCTCCCGTTCCCGTTCCCGTTCCCGGATTATGGGCATAAAATATAGCCTATGTTACTTGCTGATAATGTAGCTTTCCAATGGTAAAAGAATTGGTGTAGACTGGCTTCCGCCGGTGACTTTGCTTGCGTGGTTCATCGATAAAACGTGCCCTCTGTGTTATTTTGATGTATGAGCAATATTATTGTAAAGTTTAATTAATTCCTTTAGTAGTTTGGCGTAAAAGAGTTACAGACACCCATTCCCCGATACTTTCGCGTTTATAATATTAGTATGATACTTCTTACTAGCCGGTTATGTCTCGTTCCTAATTTTGATCTAATGATTAGACTATGAAAGCCGCTAATGGTGAATCGTAACGTTAATTTTGCATGCTTTTCCTAGTGTCCATAGTATATATGCAACTCTAAGTATACTTTGGGGATAGGTAATATGTGCCAGGTTAAAAACAAAGGTTTATATTTATCAATTTTGTCAATTTGATCTTAACGCTTCCCATCTAATGGCCACAACGGAAAAGATAATATTTATATTAAAAGAAGTGTAATCACTGAGACAGGTTATTTGTGTTTCTCCACTGAACCCCTGACTGAACATAACAAATGTGATGGACGGATCTGTGTACATTGCTTATTAACTTTATTAAATGTTTTAGTATAATAACTAGGTACATGACTTAGCATCGGTTTAAAAGTGTGTAAATATAAAAGATAAAAGTTTATGAAGACTCATTGATAACGTTCCCGAAATACGGCAATTGTAAACATGCAAAATTTTATAACAAAACCGTCGGCCTTGGTTTAGTAAGTTCAAACCAGTAATTCTACTGATAGGAATCTATTGATAGGAAATGCTGTTATCATAGTGAGGTCGTACATTCTATATGGTGGTATTTATTAAATCGGATTATAGGCTGTACATGAGATCTGATAAATTTTTGGGAGTGCGAGCTATATGATCTCGTCTTGGCAACATTTTACGTGAAAATGTTTTTGGTGGGATAAAACTTTCACTATTTTTTTGTTAATTTTTCGAGGCGGCGTTCGATTATCCTCATCAGACAGCCCTCTTATTCTTTAATTTATATGTAACTATCTTCTGCCCTCAGCGTTGCTGGCGTGGTACATCGATGAAACATAGCTTATATGTTATTCTAATGTATAAGCTATTCTATTGTAAAGTTTCATTAAAATCCATGCATTACTTTTTTGCATGAAAGAGTAACAAACATCCACACATCCATCCATTCATACAAACTTTCGCGTTTATAGTATAGTAAGATACGATTGACGATGTTTTAATAGGTATGTACTTTCAAATAGATGGAGATGGTGTTCACCGCCGAGGATGGCTCCGTCAACAAGCAGTTGCTGTATGATTTCAAAGGTCCCGGCGTCGCCCTGGGCATGTACAACACGGATGAGTCCATCAAAAGCTTCGCGCATTCCAGTTTCCAGGTATTTATCTTGTTGAAATCGGGTTTGTGATTGTGTAGATGACAAGGCATTATTACCTTATCTACTAAGTACTATTCACTAGATTACCTATTACATTTTCCATCTATACCAAATTAAATTTTTTTTTTACTAAAAATGGGTAAAGAAGTTTACTGCTGCTTGATCAATCTTGATGCCTACCCCCTCGGGTGTTGCGGGGTTCGTAGCATTTATGCATCTAATCAAACATTGCAGATACCAAGTTATCTACACAATATTAACCCATAATATGGTTATTGAAGGCTTAGCAGAATTATTTCCTAAAATATTCCATGCTAGTCGGATTAGATTCTGATAAATCGAAATGATAATGCTTGTCTGTCTGTAGGTATTTTGAGCTTGATAGAATCACATACGAAATTAAAGCATACTTCTTTTTAAATAGTTTAAAATGATTTGTTTACTTCCGTTAACCATTTTAATCCACTTTATTGAAGCATAATCTCGATTTTATTCCAGTCCCTCCTAAAGCATAGGAGTTAAGCGTACTTACTGCATAAAATATTAATGTACAAAGCTGTTAATTATTAAATGCTCTTTACTGCTACAATAACGTATTTGAAAGTAAAAAATATTTGTTCAGGTGGCGTTGCAAAAAAAATGGCCGCTGTATCTGTCAACAAAGAACACAATCCTCAAGCGGTATGACGGCCGCTTCAAGGATATCTTCGAGGAGATCTACCAGAGGTGAATAACAGCATCTTATATACACGGACTAGTGAAAAAAGAAGGACTCTGCGCCACTAAATAGACTTTGAAGCCCTGCAGGTGGTCCAGCTTGACATGTAACAAGTCATTACGTATTGACGTAAGCGTTCCATGATAGATTTCCGATATCTGGTATTCATAAGAATCTCACTTACACATGCATAGACGTGGCTTCACGTTGTAGTATATAGTATGATAGCGCCGAGTCCTTCTTTCTTTACTAGTCCGTGCTTATATATAAAAATCTCGTGTCACAGTGTTTGTAGACGAACATCTCCGAAAGGGCTCGAACCTGAGGATTCTCCATTTTTATGCCGAGAATGGGGCGGTATTAAACTTGCTGGGACATCTATAAATGTTTTTAATTGATCACATTGTAGGTACATACAAGTACAACATATAAATGAAGTTAAAACATAAGTAAAATAAAATGTTAACCATTCAAAAATAAAACACCTGTGTACAATATGTGAGATTATGACAAACAAATCAATGTAAGTATTTGTAAAACGCCAACAATAAACCGAAAAATTATAAGAAGGAATAAATAAATAAATAAATATTCGACTACATCACATACATTGATCTGACTCCGAGGTAAGTAGCTTAAGCACTTGTGTTACGGATATCAGAATCAACAGTGGTATTACAAATACATATTATATACTTAAATATTGAATATTAACACCCAGACACAGAACAAACACAAGTATTCATCATACGAATTTTTGTCCTGGGTGGGTATCGAACCCACAACTCTAGGCGCATGGGGCAGGGTCACTACCGAATGCGCCATCGAGCCAGTCAAGGAATGTACTTGTATTGTCGGCAATATTTGATTTCTGGTTGTGATATTACCTGTTTTGGTGCAGTGACTACAAGAAGAAGTTCGAAGACGCGAAGATCTGGTACGAGCACCGGCTCATCGACGACATGGTGGCGCAGGCCATCAAGAGCTCCGGCGGGTTCGTGTGGGCGTGCAAGAACTACGACGGGGACGTGCAGTCTGACGTGGTCGCACAGGTAGCTGTTCCTACTAAAAAGCTAGATTCGAACGCCTTAGAGGCCATTCAAGTGTTACGTAAGCAGAATTTTGGAATGTCAAATCCCCCTTCCACCTTGTCAGCAATGGTAAGCATTGGTCTCGCCCCTAACTTTTAACAATTTTTTTTTCAAAATCTGTTCATGTTTTGTGATGACACAATCTCAATTTAGACTTCCCAGCCCTCCATGTCATCAAAAATAAGAATATCAATGACAATCCCCTCATTGGTGCTTACGTAATACTTGGGAAACAAGTTGCATAGGTACCTTATCTTATTACATGCCTGTGGTTAATTCAGGAGACTAGATGATTTTAAGAGATCGTCACGAGTTTATAAGTATTATTTACTCTTTCCTTTCAAGATGGTAAGCCCTTGTCAAACAGTATATGTTTAGTATCTACAATGTTTTACTTTATTTACTACACCTAGTAGGTATTTACAAATTATTTTCATGACAAAAGTGATTATGCAATTACACTTAAAGCGCGAGAATGGCTTCTTTAGTATGATAAGAATTAATTTCAGATTTACATTTATAGCACAATTGGTTTAAAAGGCACATTTACATATTTTGCTTATCGGTCAGACAATTATAGTATCATTGTTTTTTTTTTTCTTAAAAACAATCAATATTTTTATCATACTGGAGTTCTTCAGTATAAAAACCTCTATACAAGGACGTTTCTTTTATCTTATAAATATGCATGCAATCGTCAATGGAAATAGTGTTAAAAAATATGTAATATGTACGATGTTTTTATAAGCTAAATATATTTTTTTTTAATTTAAGATTTCACGCTTATATTCACTTAGGTATATACACTTAACTGGTATCCTAACTTATGATAAACGAGTGTTAATCTATTTCAATCGGACGCTGACTTATTAATAATTTAACTAAATGGTAAATCTTTAACTTATAACGGCTTGATATTGTGTATTACTTAGCATTGGTAACTTTAAAAGGCTTATGTGCTATGTATTTTATTTTAAGCTAATAATGTGCTATATAAAGCTGTTTGTTTCTTTATATAAATAAATAAAAAATCTTAAATAAATAAATAAACTAATTTATACACTTAATTAGACTAATATTGAATGTATTGTTTGTTCAGGGCTACGGGTCCCTGGGCATGATGACGTCGGTGCTGATGTGCCCGGACGGCAAGACGGTGGAGTCGGAGGCGGCGCACGGCACGGTGACGCGCCACTACCGCATGCACCAGCAGGGCAAGCCCACCTCCACCAACCCCGTGGCCTCCATCTACGCGTGGACGAGGGGCCTCATGCACCGCGCCAAGCTGGACGGGACCCCCGAGCTGGAGCGATTCGCGCTTGCCCTCGAAGAGGTATGCTGTTAGATCTAACTCTATTATACTGTATGCCCACCGCCCTGTAACCTAATCCATAGTCTGTTCGGTGGTGCACTTAGCTCTGAGGATATGGGCCTCATCTCGTAAGCAAGACCGCCACCAGTTTACAGTATGGAATATTCGATAAGAGGTATTTCCTTCGTGAGAGAGATTCGACAAGCGATAGATTGTAAACGTTAGATGGTATAGGCGCGTAGCATAGTTTAAAGCATAGCATAATATAGTTAATATTTCTGCGGCAAACCGAGTCCAGTTATTCGACGAATTCGATTTACTGCGACGAATTGAGTGATACAAATCTGAAAGTGAATTTTGCTTTGCATGAGTGAAAATTATCGATCGTCTTGTTAATTACTCGGGCGTATCAGTTTGATATCACTGTTGTATGCACTAGTTATTACATTTTTGAATCTGAACTAACTAGATAATTTTTCCTGACGTCAATCAAATTAACGTTGTTTACTTAGTTTTTATCAATGTATTAACAAGTCAGGTATTGTACAAAGAGCTGATGCCGCGTTCTGATGGTGAATTAAGCCGACATTACCCAGATTGATTTATTATTTAGATACAATCTACGTTAATTACGTTTATATATTTACTATATTTTGTATGTTCACAATCGACTGTAGTCTCTCGGAAAAATATCTGTCACTATCAATCATGTCGATTGTAAAATTGTATGCCTCGTGAGACTGCTTTCCGATTGAATGAGCTAGTTGGAGCTAGTTGTTTGAACATGATTTTATTTCCTGCAGTCATTGCATTGTGGAAGGGTATAACAACTGGAGGATCTAAGATACCTGTTGCAGATACTTTTCTAATTTAATTGAATTAGAAGACATTAAATTGACACCTACATACCTATAAGTAGGTACTTATATTGTCAAATGTTCATTTAGACTAGATTCAGATGGGCCCCTAATTGTGTACAGTGAAATATCTTTTTTATATATAATGTTTATGCTATATTAGAGATAAGTAAAATCTAAATTATTTAAAAAAACCTCTTCTTAGCAGGCCACTCACGTCGAGTTGCTGGTAGGGTAAAAAATATCTGACGCGCAAATAAAATTGTTATGAATCCATTTGCAGTTATAAATAATTTCATTTCTTTTCATTGGATTTGTAAACAATTCTCGAATGATGTGTAGTAATAAACCAAGTATAATCTCTTTCTAAAATTTATAATTTAGAATCTAAAAATTATAATCGAGCGAAACAAGGAATTTGAACTAGCATTAAAATGTATATCTTTATGCTTAACAGGCTTGTGTGGAGTGCGTAGATAGCGGCAAGATGACCAAGGATCTGGTGATCTGCATCCACGGCATGGCCAACACGAAGGAGGGCATGTACCTGCACACCGAGGACTTCCTCGAGGCCATCGCAGACCAGCTCGAGCGCAAGCTCACCAAATAACTTAGCCAACAATTGTAGCCAACGTCGTAGCTAAGGTTAAAAAGTGCTTGAGACAAGATACGATGCGATTTTCAATATTAGTGATGGATTAGGTAGTTGGGTGACTGAGGTAGATCGCAACGCGCCCGTGAAGTCACCTCTTATACTTGTATGTATTATCGAGTATAATAGGATTATCCCAAAACGTTGCAGGTGCTTATTTCTTATTAACTCAGTAGATTCAATATGTTTATTGAGGCGATTGTGTAGTATGGTTTCGATTGGTTGTTTTGCTAGCTGCGATCAATTTACATTTTGTTAGTGACAAGTTACTGGCCTGTTTCAATATTTTATGGCGCACATTTTTCTTTTACCACTCTAGGCTATGTACTCGATGATCGTACCTATTCGTTTTTATGGTCCGGAACTCTCAAGAAAGTGTGAGGGCCATGGCACAAAGTGAACAGTCTATATTAAAGAATAGTCGAAATCCGGCACAGCGTACTGAGATTCTGCGAGTGGTCCTCTTAGGATTTGCATCGCTAGAACTCAGGCCTGACCCTAGCTACGACTCATAATGTTACGACTTTAAATGAATTATTTCCATTAAATTGTGTCTATTGTGCCCGTGCCATATTGTATCTTAATCTTTTAAAAGTGTTTTTATGTACTTAGATACGCCGAAATGATAATTAGTTATATACATCACAGAGATAAAAATCATCTGCAATGCGTAATTCTAAAAATGGTATTATAATGTATTGAAATTATTCTGAGAGTGGCAGTTGAATAGTATATATTTATATTATTTTTAATACTTGTAAAACATTCATTTACTTCGTATAGGTATACAATGGTGGTTAAGGGCACATCTATAAAAAAATATAATAAATACGAATTCCCCTAAATCCTCAACTTAATTAATGAAAAGAGTTACAAAACAAAAAAAAATAATGTTATTATTATTAAATAATGCTGCAAAATTTGATTGGTATAAATGTTACAGGCAGTCAGTTTGGACAATAAAAGCTTAAGATTGAACAAAGACGTATATTGCATATAAATTGATTATTTACATTTTAATTTCATTTTTAAATTAAGTTTGTGTAAACTATAATGAGACCTATCGTTAAAATCCTTTTTCTGGACCCCATCCCGCATACTCTGTAGCATTTTTTGTATGCATTTTAACTTTGTTACCTTTAGTTTCACTTAGTTTTTTACGGTGGGTCACGAATAAATGTCTCCTGATTATAATAAAGTAATTAATTAATAAGAATGTTTGGAAGACTGAATTAACGAATGAGTTGAGCGATGGGACGTCACAATAAAATTGTGCATGAAATTGAATGAAAGAGTAAATTGTGGTTTACCACTTTAGTTAGTTGTAAGCCTGGCTTATTGCCTACACTATAAATAAAACCGTTATGCAGTAAAAATCTTGAGATTGTGCCTTAAACTTGTTTTATAAGTATGTATGTTTTATTTCATCTATAAATAATTTATTTTTATAATGAAATTTGGTTTTTTGTTCTCAAGACATACCCCTGATAATATAACATTTTAAAACGTGATGGTTTTCATTTTGTTTTATTTGTAAGCAAGCATGCAAATAGTATATTTAGCGAATCAATGACCCCAACCAAAAAGAAAAATAACAATAAGGGTTTTCAAAAATGTCCATTATCTTCTATTGATATCTTTACCTGGCAAGGGAGCGTGGGCGGTAACTTCGCGTAAATCGTATAACTAACTGAACCTACGCTCGATCTGTATACCTGACCGCAAGGACTCTATTAAATGGGCTTCCTAAATTATAAGAGCTGTTGTCGCTAAACTGTAAAATCCGTTACTCTGAATTTGAAACACATAAAAAATAGATTAGAACCAGCCCTAGATTTACACTAGGGGCACTCGGGGCTCGTGCCCTGGGCGGCAAATCCGGTGGACTGAATACCCCACCGTCCCCTAACCCCATTACTAAATTTTGATTAGCGTTAAATCCGGCCCTAATCTGAACTGTACAACTAAATATATAATCCTTTTTATTTTCAACTTCTGACGCAAAAAGAGAATTCCCTTGGCCGAGATATGTACAAACCGTGCAGTGCCAAAAGAAAAAAGAAGTTTGACTTGTCAAATTCTTGATATGAACGGTAAAATAGGCCAACAGACAGAAGACGAATAATCGGTCAAGCAAGTTCTTTGTTGTCAAAACTCTTAGGTATAATATTAAAACTTTTTAAACTGTAAATTAACCTCAAAATTAAACCAAAAAATTTTTACTTCTTACTTAATATACAATTGTTTACATGAAATAAAGGGTAAGGTGCAAGTAATGTCCGTCTTAGTGTATTTTTTACTGAGCGCAATGGTTGCCTCACAATCAGAAGAAAACTTTTGTACCAAGGAAGCCGATTGTCCTAGAGAGGACAGTTACAGTAAAGGTAATTTTCTTTGTTGGTGTTTATTTAAACCATTGTCAGTTAATTTTTGATTAAGCTGAAAACACTACGTTGGTCAGAGGGTAGCAAGACAAGTTGAATTTACATATAAGTAGAGAAATTTTGTTTGAAATTATTACAGGAATAAGTAAAGATATCTCTTTTCAGAAATCCAAGAATGGAATGAGAAAATAAGCCAAGAAATAAACTTGGCTCTAAGAGACTATACATCATGTGAGAAAAAGGATTGTTCCTGCCACAGTCCTGTGATAGAACAAGACCTAGCCCCATTTACTGAAGGGATAACTGAAGAACAGTTTGCAGTGGCTCGAGCAAAAGGCACCAAGTATCAGGTAAAATTATTATCCTATTTTATTAAACCCATTATGGTTTGCAGAAGTGATGTCAGAACACCATTTTTTTTCACTTCATGGAAATGTGATAAAAATATGAAGAAATTAATTATAACAAAAATCTTGACAGCTCAAGATACAATTACATTTTCGATTACAAATTTTAATTAGTTACTCTCACTTTTTTATTTATTTACTTACTAAATACACTCATTTGCATTGTGCAGTTGGGTTAAAAAGATTTTTTTTAACTATCTCATTCTGTTCCAGCCCTCATTTTATAAGTTACTAGCAGCGCTCCGTGGTTTCACCTGCATAGTTACCGTTCATGTAGGAATATGGGGATAAAATATAGCCTATGTTACTTCCGGATAATGTAGCTTGGTAAAATATTTTTTGAAATTGGCACAGTAGTTTTTGTGTTTATTCATTACAAACATTCACACACACAAAATCACAAATCTTTCCTCTTTATAATATTAGTATACACTTACATGGGTGTAGTGTTATGAAAATTGTTATGGTATTTCAGATAATAAATGGCAAGTTATATCGAGAGAAAAACTGCCACTTCCCAGCCAGATGTGCCGGGGTGGAGCACTATTTATCATCTCTGGCACCAAAACTGCCCAACCTGGAGATTGCAGTGAACACCCGGGACTGGCCACAAGTCAACCAAGCATGGCGACATCCAAAATCACCTGTGTTCTCTTTCAGTAAGGTTATTAAGAATTTACAACATTTTTTTTTAAGAAGAAGCAATAGACTTCGCATTTATAAGCAATAGAATAATAATTAAACTGTCCAATAGAAAATATTTTATAAAAGTGGGAAATTTAATTAATGTTTTACAAAGTAGTCAAACTTACCATGCTATAAATTTAATTGGGAACATATAGTCTATTTAATGTACATGTGAAAGTTATATTTGCTTTTAAAAAGAAAAAGTATTTAGTTCAGATAATAAACCCAAACCTATTTTCAGACTAAGGATTACTATGATATAATGTATCCTACAT
This sequence comes from Glyphodes perspectalis, assembly GCA_951394215.1. Classification (NCBI taxonomy): domain Eukaryota; kingdom Metazoa; phylum Arthropoda; class Insecta; order Lepidoptera; family Crambidae; genus Glyphodes; species Glyphodes perspectalis. The sequence goes on from OX596201.1 coordinate 8,111,503, forward strand.
GGAGTTTTTGGGAAGGAGGACCTGCAATTTCACTATATCCCACAGGAATTGGACGGTGGGACAAGCATAGGATGTCTATATCTGCTGCTGCCGATAAGTTAGTTGTTTTATTTCTATTTATTAGTCAAGCAAATGCACAACATTTTTAATTAACCAATGGAATTAAAATTAGATTTGCTATAAATATTTTTTTAATAAGATTTATTTATCCAGGAAGAAATAGGTCTTTAGAAAGTTACTCAGAGCTGCTCAAAAATATGTAGAACATTATACCATGTAGAACGAAAAATCAGTGATATTTTTAATATATTTTTTTTTTCTAATTTGTTAGCATTTTGCTTTTTTTTTTATAACATCACGCCAGTAATCCCCGAAAGGGTAGACAGTCACATTCAAAAATAAAACTGGGCTAGGTGGGCTAGATGGAAAATTGTCAAAAAGTATTGATAAGTGGCTAGCTCGTCGTCTACACTATCACATACCCAAACCATTAGTCGCCTTTTACGTCTCGCTAGGCAAGCAACACAGATTTTAAATCACAGACCAACATAAATTGTGCTTTACTATTTATGTATATCTACAAAGAGAAACTGTTTTCTTTTGTATTTTTAGGTGGCCCTGGGTAGAAAAACAAGATAAAGCATTCTTTCGGGGTTCAAGAACCAGCGAAGAAAGAGATGCCTTGATATTGTTATCTCGTAGAATACCTGACCTAGTTGATGCGCGGTATACAAAGAACCAAGCTTGGAAATCTGATGCGGTAATTAAAAATACATTATACTTACGCATATATTGTATTAATTGAAGATAAGAGACCAGAAAGAAAAATGCTTTATTTATGATGTACCTGTAAAGTATTTCTATTTTATCTAAAAACTATTTTCGTTCCAGGACACCTTGTATGCTGCCCCAGCATCCGAGGTATCATTTGAAGAACATTGTAAATATAAATACCTATTCAACTATAGAGGAGTGGCGGCGAGTTTTCGCTTCAAACATTTGTTTTTATGCAAATCTCTTGTGTTCCATGTTGGCAATGAATGGCTCGAATTTTTCTACCCCTCCCTCAAACCTTGGGTGCATTATATACCTATTCCTCCAAGAGCTTCTCAGGAAGATATAAGAAGATACATAGAGTATTTTAAACAAAATGACTCTTTGGCTCAAGAAATTGCGTTGAGAGGCTTCCAACATATTTGGGATAATTTGACTGATAAAGATGTAAAATGTTATTGGAGAAAATTGTTAAAGAAATATGCAAAGTTAGTAAAATACGATGTAGTTAAAGATAACGATCTAATTAGAATAAACATGTAATATTAAGTGTTATATTGTATTGATTGTGATACTTTTGAATACATTTTATATTTCTAATTTACATAACATTTTATTTTACCATATAGCTACATAGTCAAGAGTAAAACGAAACTTGGGTGATAGGGTATAATATTTATTCATAAATGATCATGACTATATAATTAAAGCTGATGAATTACTATTTCTACATACATTTTTACTTAACAAATATGGACAATGATAGGTAAAAAAACATGCATCAAATAATGACATACAAAATATACTGATTAAGGAAAATTCTTTGATAACATTATAAAAAAATGCATTTAAACATAAAACCCTTCATATAACTGAGATCGTAATTTTTCAATATTATAGGTTCGCTTTTACAATTACAGCCTCGCGTATTTTAAAATGTCGTATTTTGAAACCTATTTATGTACTCGAAGCGAGCTATATTCTCAATCACTTCGACGTGGATTACAAGTAAATGGGCGATATTCCTACGTCACGTCACCCGCTAGCACGGCGTGATCCTAAGACTAAGATTTCTAAGGAGATTTGAATTGAAACGAGTAGGATCAAGCGGGTCGCTTAGTTGAACTCGCGGTCGCGGAAGACGGCGGGCGCCACGAGCGTCCACACGTACAGCCCCACGCACAGCCACGACGAAGTGATCTTGATCCACATAGAGGCTGCGTTCTCCTTCGACAACACGGAACTGGGGCTGCAGGAAAAAAATATCAGGGTAAGTGAATTGGCGATAACAATATCGAAATGTAATGATGTGATTTCGAACACGTCTACGTAAATAGTGGCTTGCATAGTTCAGTACTACAATGATGTGGAAATCATTTCTAAAAAAAAATACAGGTGAAATATAAATTTTAAGCGTTTTCCACTTTCGTCCTTGTGTAGATTTACTCCAGAATACAAAATAAGGTTTATAAAATAACCAGTTCACACTAGCCCACAGTGTACTTGGTAGTGTAGATCTATTTAGGTTGCCTATTTCTATTATGCATTATCACCGAATTCTGTAATCTATGGTTAAGATCGTCACGAACAAAAAGGAACAGATAAATTATAAAATAGAGGACACTTACTTGTACCAGTTGGTGAGCGTCATCATAATGTAGAGGGTGGCGAGAGCGAACACGACGTGGAAGAATGTCCACGAGTAGGCGACGCCGTCGCCCTCGTTGTCAAACACCTTGGTCTCCTCGGCGCGGCCAGCCTCGCCGCCGTCAGCGCCCTCTAGAGAATTATACCCTGCTCAGTAAGCACACCACACAAATTGCCATTAGCCAACGGGTCAACACTTGTCGCATCTTACACATTGGACGGATAACAACAATAGATAATAAATTGTTTTTGCTTTCTTTTTATGGGGTTGAAAAATAAATAAAAGTAGTATATAATATTTTGTGTAAAAGATCAGTAGTTATCAAACTATAACTACTATACATGGCATACGATGTATCGCTCAATAGCTACTTTACGTATTCAGTATAAGACATTTCTTATGTTTTGAAAATCGCAAACTAAATCTTTAAAAATACTTTCGACTTCTAAAACACGTGATACAGTGAGACAATTCGATCTAAACCATAATTGGATTGCATTAATATACAGTACAGGTTAACGAAATATGGAATACAATAGAAGTGTAACGATTTCATGTTAATTTGATTTGCATCTAGATCTATATACAGATATTAATGTTAGGTATTACTGTGTAGGTATAACATTCATATTTGGCTTGCCTTTTAGGAGCGGCGATTTTTTATCTGCAGAAATAATTAAATATTACTGCAGTCATGCTCTTATTCAGACAATTGGGATTAGAGTTCTAAGATTTATTATTACAATTAAAATTAACAAAACATCGCAATGATTTTATCATCATACTATGCTTATTAACCTATGACTACTTTTACACAGTCATTCAAAGCAACTAAATAAAAAAAAATTGTTATTCTTAACACTAATTGACCCATAACCATTTTATACCCAACACAACTGCATTTTGATCGAATATAAAACATGTACAAAGGCGATACCGATACCTGCGACCACATTAAAATTGACAATCACTATTGTTTTACTTTAATACTTACCTTATTTGTCACATTTTGGGCCCGTGTAAAACATTTAAGAGGTTTTTAAAATAAATGTCTTTTGGTATTTATAGAACGAATTTTGACCCACATAAGATTGAGATTCGATCGTTGAGGGGGAATGTAGAAATGCTTTGTACACCATTAGAGCATGGCAAAATTTTTAACGTATACAACTGATTTTGACTGCATTGTATCCATAACATTATCACCACATATAAAATACAAGTTATCACTATACCAAATACAAGAATACAGAATTAACTATCACTTATTAGATAAAAACTTCTCATATGGTCCCTGTCTTCTTTTCAATGAGTCCGAAAGTCAACCATAAATATTTTGTTCAATATTACAACTTTATTTTATAGAAACAAAAACAATCATAATTTAAGAAAAAATTTGGAGATTTAATTAAATCTGTAAACCATGATCCAAAAATTGTCTGGTTCCCCTGTCTTAGGGTTACGAAGGTCAGATCGGCAGTCGCTTCAATGTAATGACCAGACTCGCTAAATCCTGGATCATGGTCTAAGCGGACCCTGTCTAAGCACGGGACATAACGCTAGGAAAATGAAGATGATGATGAATTAAATCTGTAAATAACATAATAATTAAATCCAAATGTTTTATTTATTGTTGTTTCAAAAACAATGTGCTATTTTAAGAAATTTCTTGAAATGATTTACTATGGTGAAGGACCGTTCATTCATTAAGTTACAGTCATAATTAGTCATATACGTCGTAGTACCGGAGCCATGTTACAAGCACTACGGGCGACAGTGTATGAGGTGAGGGCAAGCTGATGTGGTTACCTTCGTTAGCAATGAGCCCTCCTTGCCCTTAGCCGCCGCCGCCGCGCGTCGCGCCCGCAACGAATGCACAAAGTTAGTGTCACCAAAATAATCACAATTCAAACAAAACACCTCATTGAATCAATATAATACCGAATTGAACCGTAAAAATAAGCTAATAGAAATCATTTTACGTTAGCAATGTAATTGTGCTTGTTTTTAAAGTATTTGCAATTACATTTGGCGTTTAGAACATTTTGTGCAGATGTTAGATATACATCTGTGGTGAAAAATGGTCCGCTTTTTAATAAAGACTGTTAGTTAATGTAACTTGTCATCAAATATATATCTAATAAAAAATTCGTGTCGATATACTCGTCTTTTAGTGAGCAGACCTTTCAAATATGAACTTTAATTCGATATTAATTCAACCGAAAGTCGTAAGGATCTAATTTAATATTTACTATAAAAACAAAAAATATATGACGTGTAGTTAGATTTCCTATAATCTTTACAAAATAGCGAACTCATAAGGTTACCAGTAAAAACAGCAAAAATGGTACTAAATGCTTGATAATCACCTCCATTCCCTTCCTTAGCGAGGATATGTTCGGACATAGTGATCTTGGAGGACGATGAGGCGGTGCGGATGCTGGAGTACATCATGCTGCACGCCCAGATGACCAGGCCTATCACCGACTGCTTGTCGAACGACGACTGCGGAGGAACCTCTCGTCAGTACTAAACACTCTTGAAAATCTCAACAAGTCTAGATCTAAACCTAATCTTTATATTAATTTACTGTAAGGGTATGTATATCGGTCTATAACAAATACATAGCATACATTTGATTGATAAACGTAGTCAAGGTTGTAAACGAAAGGAAAAAAACTAAACTAATTTTGAGGGTAGATTCTACTAGATGGAAAATATAGTAACATATTATTGGTATGTTTAGATTAGCTATATAAATACGAAAATACTGAATCAACTACTACAGCAATTTATACAATATATTAGTAGTGTTGTCGTTTTAGTGAATGTGGTTGCTATGTAGAACAAAAATAAAATAGACTACACTACATAATTACTTAGATTTTAGACTCGTTGTGTTGTGTGGTATATATAAATCTTAATAATAATAATGTGAAGGGGAAGAGTACGAATGTGCATATCACGCAAAAAATAAATATGTTACCATCGCCCCTTAGTTATACATACCCAATATGTTGGCTTAGTGTCCTGGTTACGCATTTATAAACAGTTATAATGTGTTATATAATAAATGTATATAAAATTCAAATAATTTTATAAATATCAAACATACCAATTGTGTAATAAGTATGTATGCATATACATGCAGATATATAACAAAAAATTCACAGGATAATTTAATCTTAATGTTATTTTTTTTGTGTGAAGAGCCATTAATAAAATAAACAATGATTAAAATATTTTTTTTTAAATTATTGGTAAAATTAATGATTAGTACTTTTATGTATTGACGATATACCACACTAGATCTGTACAATGGCAGCATGCCCATGTACAACACAGACGATGACTGCAGTTTTTTAAACTATAATTTTATTTAGTCCGTCATTCAGTTAAATTATACAAAAATACTAGACACATATTTTTCGCTTTATCAACACACAAAAAATCACAAAGATAAAGAGCATCAGAGTTTTGAAGTGTGGGCTTGCGATGTCACTATTAAGTAAAAATTTTACGAAAGCGTGACGCCACGCGCTACATGAATGCATTGTCTCTTCTTCAATGTTTGTTTGACAAATAAATAAAAAAATACGTGTTTAATATTTTTTTATAATCTAACTGATGGACTAAACATAATTTTTTAATCACCTTGCCTATTGGATTGGCCGCGTGTCTTTATTAATAGCTACCATGGCTCATAATTGCTCTTTTGATCACATTTATGAATCTATTATGATTATCAACAATGTTGGCTAAATGTGATATGAGGAGCTTGCTTCTTCTTGGACTTTGTGTACTCCTTGGGGATTACGGACGTGATATGTATCTGCCATGGATATTTTCATACATACATATCATTACGCAGTAGGCAGAGCCATAGTGGCGCTCTAAAGCACATTCAGCCAAAAAATAGAACTGGACTGCACTAAATTGATGCATAACAAAAAGCTAGTCTCATCACCTGGTTGTCCCCGCCGGTGATGGCGTTGCACTCGGCGGGCGCGTTGGACAAGGCGGACCAGGTGAGGTAGACGACGTAGAGCGCCACGACGGCGGACTGCAGCAGCCCCGAGCGCGGCTGGTGCTCCTGCACGGCCGGCAGGATGGACACGCCGCTCGCGCACACCACCAGGATCAGGTTCATCGAGATGAAGAACTTGGACAGGTCGCAGCCGCTCGACTGCTCGGACAGACGGAATTGGTTAACGGAATAGGTTATTGGTTGGTGATGGGGCGCCGAGCGAACTGGCGCCCTATGCAAAGAAACGCGGCGCCCCAAGTGAAAACGTTTCAATGACGTCCTGTGCAAATCGGCGCCTTATACCTCCGCAAAATTTCGACTGGGCCCTGGGAAACATTCTATGACGATAAAGTATCGTTGTCATCCTGGGCGATTAAGGGTGCCCTATGTTAGCAGTTCAGTTAAAAAAATATATATAACCTCTTAAGCGCAGTATCGTTGCCCTCTTTTCCAAATATTTTGTACCCTTTATAAAAAATTGCTTACATTCATAAAAATGCACATAAGTAAAATCCACATAATCATGTTTAAAAGAAAATCATTACTTTAAATCTTATCTAAGACGTTATTAAACAAAAGTGTGTGATATTAAAAAAAACTTACTATAACCCTGAAGCAGACTAATATGTTAAAACATAATCCAATAATATTTCAGTTTGCGATAATATTTTCTTGCTAAACTACTAACTACTAACCTTATACATAATATATAAAATGAATACATACTTTAGTGTAGAATACATATAGCAGGACGATGCCGGTGAGGGCGAGCGCGAAGCACGCCAGCATGGCGAACAGCAGGGCGGAGTACCAGCCGCGCGATTGCGTCTCCTCGTAGTTAGCTGCAATGCAATCACTTATATATTCATCTTCGTCGTGACACTTTTGACATATTACTTGTGGTCATCATAATATATGCTATGTACACGCTCGTTCCGTTATGTTCTAGAGAATGGATAATGCCATTGCCATATTTGCTATGAGTTGCCATCTCCATACACACAAAATAATAGGAATGAATGAGTTAGGAAAATCTTGCTTCATAACTGTAAAGACGTGTACTCACAAACCCATCGCTCAGCCCAGCTGTGCGCAAAGTCTATGATCAGAATGAGTTGTATGATGATGAAGCAGAAGCCGCCGATCATGCCGAACACCATCCAGGTGGACGCGAAAGACCCTTCCGGAATGAAGAACGCGCCGATGATGCCGCCGATGACCATTAGGTACTTGATACCCCAGAACCTGGTAAGTAATAATAACAGGATCTAGTATTCAGTGGCGTAACTATACCATTTGGCACTAGTGGCAAATTCATTGGTCAGGGTCCTCGCTTAATTACAATACAAATTCAAACTATCTTTATTTAAATAGGCTTCAAGAAAGCACTTATAAATAGTCAATATATAAAAAAGGAACGAAACAATATGCATCGATCGAATATGACAGTATTCGATTATTATAGTGATTGATACCAATAGTAGTTGATGCAACATGCTATAGTTAATACATGCGTATGTATTCGTAGTGTTGCAATGACAGGTTCATAGCCCTATAATGTATCTTCCAAACGCCAATATTATCGAACCTCAAAAATGTATATGATCTTATTCCTTAACCATACTCGCCTAATATTCTAGTAATAGGCTGTAATTGACATAAGCAGTTATATTTATCAAATCAATATCATACAACGTCCAATGAGATAACCTTACAATTGTAATAATGAAAGAGCTTTATTTCTATTATTAGTAATTGCTAAACTACTTATATATTATTTATTTATTCCATCCAATACACTCATGTCATATAAATATATTTTATTATATTATCGCAACGAAAACAAAAGACCAATAGAACAAAGCTTTTACAAGGAGCGATTTACCAAAGAATGAAAAGAAAATATATTACATTTTATGTGGTGACGCCGATTTACATACATATTGCAGTCACGCGATCTGTACATTGGCGGTGCAATATTATTGTTCTCATCTGTCTTATAATCAACAGCAAGTCAATAAACTATTAACTTACCCATTCTGTATTCCTGCTCGAGGATCTTTAGACGACCTCACACCAATCATTACGAGAGCCATTAGTACGAAGAAGAGACATGTTGCAAAACAGATTCTGAAACAGAATTAAAACATATTGTCCAGTGGTATAATAATAGGATGGTGGAACAGGCATAATGCCACAAACCTGCTTTAGTTAATAAATTGTATTAAGTCAAGTTGTTTGTTGCATAATCAATGTACTTACCTGTATACAGCCAGGTATCCAACAGCTTGGTCACAATCCACCTTTAAATTTCCTGGTACCAATGAGCCCCCTCCCGCAGTAGAATTTGCACAAAATGGTACCTGGAACATATATGGCTATATTATATTGATATGCAAAATAAAACATGTGTAAAGTTATTTAGAAAATGGTAACTTTTAGATTACTTACCTAAGTTCAACCAAATCATCATCATCATCTTCCTAGCGTTATGTCCCGTGCTTGGACGGGGTCTGCTTAGACCATGATCTATGATTTAGCGAATCTGGTAATTACATTGAAGCGACTGCCGATCTGACCTTCGTAACCCTAAGATAGGGGAACCAGACAATTTTTGGATCATGGTTACAAATCCAAAGTTTTTTGAATTTGCAGGTTTCATCACGATGTTTTCCTTCACCGTCGAGCTAGTGGTATAAATACGTACATAGACTTGAAAAATCCAGAGGTAAGAGGCGCGTGTCCTTACCATTGAGCTACCACCGCTCCTTGGTAATTGATTTTAATTGTTTTTCATCAAATAATCTAAATATGGAACCCTTGGTTGCATTCGGTTGAAGTGTTATTATTGTTTTCCTATTGTGTCTAGTCTGTTTCAAGGGTATTGGACTGGATGAATAGTTGCTATTGGTATAATGTGATAACCAATATAATACTCATAGATAATAATCATATAATAACTCAAAGAACTCATTGTTATATGAAAGTAAATAATTGGTTTCTATAATATTTCATTGTGAGAAATGAAAGAGAATTCTATACTAAGAGAATGTTACCTACCTGTTACCTTTCAAGGCCAACATTGAAAGAAATAACTAATTATAAGAAAATGCTAGAACTTTTGTATTATCTCCAGTAATTTAAATAAACCCAACTGAGGTAGGATTTTGAGAAAAACCAAGAAAATTCCCTCTGTTTCATTGATGTAATCATTGTTGTGCAACAATGGTAAGTCATATATTATGAGATTACTATTAAAAAAATATATATATACGGTCGAATTGAGAACCTCCTTCTTTTTTAAAAAAGTCTCAGAATCCTCTAGATTTACGTATACGATTATATACCTTTATGTATGATTTTTTTGAGTGGGTATGGAAAAAGAGCATGAAAGTAAAATAAACACGGTCGATATGCGTGCGCTGCGTAAAATCTGCGGTGTATCGCTCACAGAGTGCGTTCGGAATGATTTTTATTTTTATTTTATTGATAAATATTCGACGACATCACATACATTGATTTGACCCCGAGATAAGTAGCTTAAGCACTTGTGTTACGGATATTAGATTCAACAGTGGTATTACAAATACATACTTAAATATTGGATATTAACACCCAGACGCAGAACAAACACAAGTATTCTTCACACGAATGTTTGTCCTGGGTGGGGATCGAACCCACTCTTTGTGCATGGGGCAGGGTCACTAGTCACTACCGAATGCGCCATCAAGCTAGTCAAATCGAGTACTTAAATCGCGCGACAAGTTTTTAAATGTATATAAATTATGTCATAAGTTGATAGTAAAAGTTTATTTTTTACTTTTTATTTAAATGAAAGCTTGTTTTTTATAAAAGTTTTTTACTTTTTAAATTTGTTTCAGTTATCTAGACATGTTGAAGCTTGTCAAGCCAACTCACCTTCCGCAACTCGCTCTGCAGGCCGGGCGCGAGGGTGATGCAGGCGGCCACCATGACCAGCAGCAGCATCAGCGTGTACATGAGCCGCGAGGAGGTTGAGTTGGCGCACGACGGGCACGCCGAGCAGCATAGTGAGCATGCCGCGCTCCCGCAGCAGCATGCCAACTGACATAATAAATAAATAAATAAATAAATAAATACACACAAAACATCATGTTTGTCCCATGTTGGTCTCACCTTGCCCAGTATGTTGTAAAAGGCGAGTAATAGTATATCGAGTTTTGGGTGTGATAGTGTATGCGGCGAGCTAGCCACTTGACACTATTTTTTCACATTTTTTTTTCATTTAACCCAGCCCAATTTTATATTTGGCTAAATGTGGTTAAAGGGGCCTACTGCCCATTTGACTCTGCCTACCCCTATGGCGGCTACAGGCGTAATGTAATGAAATATTCTGATATTTACTTGTCTTGTCCACTTGTACAACCACAGATACAGTGACACAACATTTTTATATATTACAGATTGCAATAATGAGCCAATTAGCCGCAAAAATTTACTCAATTTAAAAATAAAACCTTAACATTTGCCCCTCATTTGTGATGACCCCCTGACCGAATACTTTAATAATAATTATAAATTTTATAGTAATATTAGTAACTAGCTGTGCCAGCGGTGTCACCCGCGTTTATGGTTAATTTTATAAAGACTATTTCCGTCATACATGATTTCTATGTAACTTTAACCACACGCAACGGAAGCTTAAAAAATGGAGAAACTTCTCCCGTTTTCACAACATTTCCCTTCACTACTCTGCTCCTATTGATTGTAGCGTGATGAAAAGTATACTATAACCTGCCCAGGAGTATGAAGATTAATTGTACCAAGTTTTGTTAAAATCCGTCGAGTAGTTTTTGTTTCTATAAGGAACATACAGACAGACAGACAGACAGACAGAAAGACAAAAATTTTACTGATTGCATTTTTGGCATCAGTAATCACCCCCTGATAATTATTTTGAAAATATATTTCATGTACAGAAGTGATCTCTCTACAGATTTATTATACGTATAGATATAGATAATAGACACTAGGTTTCAAAATGTCATTTATTTATTAATAGACACCAACTTGTGTCTGTGTTGTAAGAATAACTGATACAACAATCACCAACTCTTTGTTATGTTACCCCATAAAGACAATTGCTGTTGTACAGGGAATTTCCCTCTTTGGCTAAAGTGTTTGTATTTAGCTAAAGGGTTTTTATTGAGGTTGATTAAACAGGTTTCCAGTTAACCTCTATTCTTTGTGATTACAACAACTTTCTTCATGGTATCTCACAATAAGTTTTAACAGGTTTTAAATGTCTAATAAAGTAGTCTTTAAATGATACCAGGATGATATAATGACTGATGTGTAATTCCTCATCTCAATGAGGAAATAGTGGCAAAATCTTTGTATCATCATTTATTAGCCATAATGCGTGAGTTTGCATTGAAATATGATACTTTGAAAGTAATGGAATTTAATTAAATATACATTTTTGCAAGAATCATGAAATCATAAAACTCATAAGAAATAAACAAATCAGATAAGGTTCGGTTCAATAACCACAGAGTATGTCAGCATTAGCCAGGTAACAATACGCAAATTAGCACAATTTGATAATACAAAGACACAGCGTTGTTAATTTACTTTTACATCGCTTATAAGTGTAATCAAAGTATCACTAATGAAAAATTGTTTCGCGAAGGTCACTGACAACAATATCATAAACAAATACGCCTTCGCTAACATTACAAGAAAATCTTACCTGAGCGGCTGAACAAAGGCCCAGAGCAGCACCCATGGCTGAAGATACTTCTTACTTTGCAAAAATAATTGGATCAAGCAGTTATAGTAATTCAAATTAGTATTGCCTAAGAAAAAATAATCAATAAAACCTATGAAGAATAGAACTGCTGAACGACGATGTGATTCCGTGTGATTCACAAAAATTTATCGAGACTGAGTGACATTTATGACATTATATTTTTTTAGTACCTATTTTGACATTACTCGTCTGTGGCTCTGAGTACTGAAACACAAGGAGACGACGTAATGTTCTATAGGAACAATCTGATAAACAAATATGATTAATATCGATATTGTATTCATAAACCTCTATCTATCTCTTTTTAACAAGTCTACAATACTCAACGTAAAAAGAGACAACAATATATTTGACTTAACTATTTTCGGTAACATCATCATGTGAGGTCATAGAAATACCTAAGTGAAGCCGGCTTACTATTTTGGTTTCTCGCTTTTAGTTGTCAATGTCAGTAGAATTTGCACTGTATTTTGCCAATATTGATAAAATTTGTGACTATAACATAATCTAACTTGTAACATTCAAAAACATCGTCATAAATAAATTGTTCAGAGACTTAGAGTATGTAAATAAGTAAAGTGGAATGACACTACACAAAGGCGCCATATTTGTTTCTCACTGAAAATTGGGCTTCACTTTTTCGTAGTTATATGCCATCTCCATTAGTTTCAGTACTCAGAGGATTAACGCGAAACGGCTATCAGCTAATTATGTTACTCTATGCTAACGATTGATTCAGGCTATGGGTTATATGGTTTTCAGTTCTAATGCTGGGTTTGTTCCCCTGAGTACTAAAACTAATGGAGATGACATAACCACGAAAAAGTGAAGCCCAATTTTGAGTGAGAAACAAATATGGCGCCTTTATGTAGTGTCATTCCACTTTACTTATTTACATACTCTAAGTCTCTGAACAATTTATATATGACGATGTTTTTTAATGTTACAAGTTAGATTATGTTATAATCACAAATTTTGTCAATATTGGCACAATACACCACAAATTCCACTGACATTGACAACTTAAAACGAGAAACAAAAATGGTAAGCCGGCTTCACTTAGGTATTTCTATGACGTCACTTGTTGATGTTACCAAAAATAGTTGAGTCAAATATGTTGTTGTCTCTTTTTACGTGCAGTAGTGTAGACTTGTTAAAAAGAGATAGATAGAGGTTTATAAATACAATATCGATATTAATCATATTTGTATAGCAGATTGTTCGTATAGAACATTATGTCGTCTCCATGTGTTTCAGTACTCAGAGGTTTGTTTAAAAAAACTTTAACAAATTTGTCTATGTAGTTTCATGACGTCAGTAAAATGCGCGGGTATTTTACATTACCTACTGTAATGTACTATAAAAATAATACCTTCCTATTTAATTTTGCGAGCATGGTTTTTATAGAGAGCCAATAATAAGACGACATTTGAGTTTAATTTATTTGGCAAGGAATTTTCTTTAAATACTTGATGAATTCTTTTAATAATAAAGTACTTTAAAATATATTTGTAGATACTTTTTTAAAAATGATTATGATTTACATACCAACCTAATCCCCGCAGATTGCTAATGCGCCTGGCCGCCATATTGGTGACGTAATCGAACAATCAGTACTGTTCACAGACGAGTAGGTACCTATTTAATGTAAAGTACCGTTCGCAAAACTGACCAGCGAGTATTGCGGATGACGTCACGTGGGTGTTAATTAGACAAGGTTCCAGCGCATTAGCAATCTGCGGGGATTATTGTTGACTTCTTATTTTGTGAGCTCTACTTACTTATTTATTTCTTTCATCCTAACATAGGTACAATATCGTATTATGGCTCAGTATAATTTTCTGTTCCTAGATAGTGGTACCTACCTACCTAATGAAAAATAATTATTTCTATGTAAGTAAGTACATAATTTGCAGTGCAACACATAGAACTGCTTTGTTTTGATTTCTAAGTACCAAACCAAAATTCAGAAAAATCTTTATTATAAGTACGTTGGTACGTATATGCTAATGCCTAATTTTTGGTAGATTTAAGCTTATTAGGTATCTATATACTTTGATATGCAGTCATAATTGTTTTGGTAGGTAACTACTTATTTGCGTATTATGTATGTACCTAGATAATTAGGGATTTATATTTTCTGCGACAAGGGAGATGAAATTAAAACAAAATTTATTAAAATCTAATGTTTATATTTGTAAATATATAATCAATGAATAAAATAACACGATTTGAAATAAATTAATTTAGGTCTAGAGTTGTTCCATATAACATTCTTCATTTCTGTTTATATAATCTAAAGAGCTATGATATAAAATATTTTGTTTTGATTTAGTACCTATCTAATAATTGTTAGGTACATACTGTAATGCTTTTTACTAATCCACTTTTACTTTTAGAGTATTGTGATATTAAAGGACACAATGACAAGGGGTTCTCTAGGTAATGTTTAGATAACCTTTGAAAGGGAATGAAAAATAATGCCACCGTGATTCTAATAATCGAAATATATTTTAAGACACACAATATATCCATACTAAACTTACTGAGGTATAATATATCAGGCAAATAGTGTACTACAAGTAGGTAGCACGTAATAAAATAATAACATTTCGTCTAAGGTTTCCTCGCGGTATAACATGTATTGAGTAGGTACACAGGTTCACAGTCAAATTTCGTTCGCTTTGAAATGCATTATAACGCTATAGAGAGCTTTAGTGTGCGATTACGCTAGAACGCTGATCAATTTTGTGATGCTCATATGATATTTATTTTCTCTTGTATAATACTAACAACTTTAATTTTATAAGTTTTACTTTCTCCAACATTTTTATTACAACACATCAACATAAACATTTTAATAGATAATATAATTGTAATATCTATACTTCATAAAATCAATCATTTGGAACACATTCTGGACCTTTTCGCATTAGGTACATTATAAAATAACAGTGCCTAATCTAATATGATATCAGTAAAATATTAACACACGCTCACGTTCAACATTAAGATAAATAATAATCTAGAAAATAATAAATAGAATTATTAATATCACAGTAGAGTAACTGCCAGCTAGTTTCTACCACAAACATTTAAGAGAAGAACCAATTAACGATGATTATTCGAAAATTTTGTATATGAAACTTCATGAAACTGATGACCGTTGTACATACTTATATTATAAGGCAACGAACACAATGGAGCTGACAGTCGCGGTAAAAACTGCTGTGATATTGACAACTAAACAATGAAGTATCAGGACGAAGAACAACGTCTCGAAACAACATTCTTTGATCTTAATGTTGCTTGCAACCTTAAAACTACTGGTAACCATTAAAAGATGACGCATCGATATATCCCGGCCCTGAGGCCAAACTATGACACTATACATTCTATTGAACAGAAACAATTTCATTTGACACAAGGACACAGTACACCAAATAATATAATTGCTGTCTAACCACAAGGCTACAGGTGACTTCGTAGTCTAAAGAAAATGCTGTATATGTATGTAGGAATTGCATTAAGGCATAATATGTATTCAAACAAATTTTTGTCAATAACAAACCAATGCGTTGAAACAACTTACAATATCACCGTAATACAAACTTAACATTAAGGTCCTTTCAATTACACAACATGGTGGAGCACAAACTATGATTGAGAAGTAGATGTAACGTAATAGATAAATTTTTTATCTATTAGAGAGGATTACGAAACAAACAATAGATCGTTGTGCTCCGGCACGCTGTATGTTGTGAGTAGGAAGTCTACTTATCTAAAGCAGGAGACATATTTTCATAAATAATGATTGCCCACATAAGGTTCAGTATGTAATAGGAAAGTAAACTATTACAATTAATTTACAAATTTATGTAATGAAATCATATGAACCAAATTACAATTAAACAATTATTATAATTTTATGTTTTCGTATAGATATTATAAGTAACATGAAACAATAGTGCCGTAAATCTATATAAGTAATGTAGAGAAAATACATGCTAGTTTATGTACTAACGATAACTTCAAATTATTCATTAACATACTAAACATACTGAAAGAGTTCGAAGTGTTTCTAATTTCACGATTTGTTTAGGGATTATATTTATACATATTTAAGAAAATATGCTATCTTACAACGGTAAATGTGGTGTTTATATTGTTCGTTAATTGAGTGGCTGGCTCACAGGCTCGGGCCCACGCTAGGGCGATGTATCTTGAAAACACCTTAATTATTGCGAATTTACATATTTACATGCTTGGAGTTTTGTACAGAAACTAATAAAAATAGCGTGAGAGGCACAATTTACATACATACATACACAAATTTTATATTCTTCAGAGATAGAATTTAATCCATTGTGATATCTATTAGAACTTTGCGCTCTATTAGTGACTAATTTAGAATTCAATATTTAAGCTTAATTCTTTCTTGTTGTTGTGATGATGTTAGAAACCACTTGGTCAAACACATAGCTCAAAGCACTTTGAAGAATAAAAAGTATAATCGTATAAAATAAAATTGTACAAGGAGTTAATACTCTACATAATGTAAGGGTAATATGATTATGATCTAAGTACGAAGAGGCTCGTGTGTGTGTCCTATAATCTTATGTCTAAAAATAATGCAGGCATTCAACCGGTTATGTCATTAATAAATTATGAACTGTGCCTTAAAAATAACATAATGCAAAACACTATTCAGTATAAAAATGAATCAATAATGCAATGATATCGAACGAACCACATACGAATAAGACTTAGAGCTCGACTAGCGGCCAGTGTACCGGCGCCGGCGCTGCCCGCGGGCGCAGGCGCAGCCGTCACGCGATGAGTCGGAATACGGTCTCGAGAACTGTGTCTTTCCATATTCTAAATTATAAGAACATGCCATCCTGATTCGAAAATTTGGCGGTGTAGGTTGACCATAAATGAACTTCTATCAATTATGCTCTTTTGTACTGATATGTTTACATTTTACTTTTGTTTAATATTATGACTTTGGTGTTGAGTGCATATAATTGAGCAAAATTTTGGCTAAATAAATTAATACGTAAAATATTTACAAGTGGCTTAATAAAAATAAAGTGTCTTTATTTAAAATAATAAAAAAATTCTACTAAGTTCTAATATAAGTTACATAAAATAAGAAAAAAACTATGATTTATCATACGTAACTCTAATAGCTTCGAATATAAATTGAGATCGGTATACTTATTACGTTGAATCTACAATGCATCCTTGCATCGTAGGCTGCACTTTATTCGACGGATGTTTGCCAAGGTGTATATCAATATGCAACATATAATGTAACTAAATTTAGATGATAATGTTTATTGAACCGTAACAGATTTAAAGAAACCCTCATAGCTCGAGAATTACATTTAAAGTATTACCGAATATGTACTAATTATTCAGTGAAATGAAATAATATACACTGAATAAATCATAGTTTTACAGAATATACGTCACGCCAGGAAGCTTTGGCGGTGAATGAAGCTTTCGCGATTCAGAGGTCAATTAGAGATCTTATCCATTGTCTTCTAGAGTGGCGACAATAAAATGATTTTACCAACAGCAAGCAAAAGCAATGTAATATATTCAGCTTCACTGTATAGAGAAATATCTGTAAAAATAACTAAAAACATAACAAAATGAGCTATTGTATTGTATCTAATATTATCTATTAAATACTATTATTATGACTTCAACTTAAAAATATTTATTTCTATATTACAATCTAAGCCGCTGTTATATCTAGATCCTTACAATATGGCAGTTGTCAAATCGCTAGCTGAGTTGTTGCTAAACATATTTTATACATACTAACTTTAGTGATCATTTTGGTTTTTGGAGCGCGGTGTTTCGTTGCTTCAAACACAAGTAAGATAGAATTGGCTAAAATGACAACTTTCATGATGTTTTATCACAACCATTATTGCAATGAAAATGTATATTTGGTAATATTCGCAGGTACGTCACGTAAAATAATACAATATACATATTTTGATAGCACTTTGTTATGAATTTTAACTCTTTAGTGATATCAGCGATAAGCACCCTGTAACTGTTCAAATAATTTTGGCAAGAAAATATTTCACGAAAAATATTTTCGATGTGTTTGAGATTATTGAGTTATCCAAAAATATGGCTCTCGAAGCAAAGGGTTGAAAATATAGTCTCCACTTAATTGCGTTATTGGGGAGTATTCGTGGTGAAATCCAAACTCGATTTAGACGAACTGATATCTTGTCAGATCTAACTTATTATTTGGTGAGATCTAAAGTGTAATGAATATCTAGAAAGGGAGTGTAAACGCATTCGTTCAGAAATGGATTATTATAGCTACTTTTGATTGATATTATCACATTTTCTTGCGTTTAATATTTATTTACGAATGACCGAACCTGTCGTGACACGTTACAGATTACTAGTTAGAAGACCATCAATGTTACGTATATTTGTATTTACTATAAATATCAAAGAATAGAGACCGTGAACTTTTATTGTACTTTTTTGGATTTGCTCAAATTATTGTAACTTTTAAATAAGCCCATATATATCGTTTGATAGGAAAACCAAACTGCAAAGTGCTTAAAAAGTAGTTTCAGGTTTTAAAATATATTTATTGTGAATCAGACATTCGTGTGACGCGGAAATATTTATTGTACCTAATAGCTGTTTGTTCACTGTCTCAGGTCTGTCCAATTACTTAACAAACTTTATTGTAGTTGTGCGTTCAGTGTTTTATGTGCCAGCACCGAAATTGATAGGCCTAATGACAGTGTCCATTGGTCATTGACTTGCCAACCCGGACGCTGCATTGGGAGCGTGTCAGTTCTAAACTAATACTAATCAGAAAAATCGATGGATTAATTATAATGAAAATCGGATGAGTAAGAAATAAACAACCATTTAACTGAGAAATTTCCTCAATGTACATGTACATAAACAATTATTCTCGATTGGCACATTTCCATTGTGTAAACGTAACTGTTAATTTTGTAGAATTTTGCATTTATTAAAAATATTTGAATTTACTATAATCACTTATTATTACGTAAGACATTAAATATATATAACAACGAATCTTGGTAACTGCTGATGGATCTGAAATACCGCGCTGTGTGTGTTCAACGCAAACAGGGTTCCAACGTGTTTACTGTAATTATATACTTTCAATATATCTCATATTTTTAGATTTAAAACACGTTTTACGCCACCGTACAAAAGTTTCGATTTAAACGATCACGTTAATTAAGTAACAATACTATTCATAATATAAGTAATATTTTATGTACACATCCCAAACATTGCTTTAATTTTTGAATAAGATAAAGTATATATTCATAATTCCATAGTATAATTATAATAATTAATATTTACAAATTTAATCTTCCCTTCATAATACTTAAAATATAATATTGCAGCTCGCATCGCCTTCACTTTCCATTTCGCTCGTATTATGCCTTGCATTTCTATCCCTTATCACATGTCTCTACATTTTCTGTATTTTTATAGAGGAGGTATTGAAGCATATGTACAGTAGGCGGTATTGGACGCGAAACTCGAAGGTCACAAGACTCTACGACAGAAGTCCAATATGTACATAAAGCCCTCCTTGTAATCACAGCGATTCATTTCTCACGTGATGTTTGTTCTCCCATCGTGGGGTACATTTTCGTTTCCGTGATGTTAACGTCAAATTCCATTACCTTCATCCTTCTTCCAGTGGCCGATAGATGTCCGCGACAAGCGTTTGCGGCGACGACATTGCGAATAGTATAGTACCGCGTATACAGATAACGGAGAGGGTCGCATGCCCCAGGTGTAGCTACTTCACCTCGTTATTTCATCGAAGCCGTGTCGCAGTGACTCTGACCGCTTGCGCTGCGCGACCGATGCTGAGTATTGTCTCATTGTCGAAGACCACCATTTGTATACCACATAGATATGTTCATATAAATTTAAGTCTAAAACGTGATTTGTAGTCTTTTCGTCGAATCTGAGATAGCTTATAAGACTAATTCATATAACATATTTTTGTTTCATTATTATCTAGTAATTCAGTCAATATACATTTTATATTTAGTGATTAATATCACTGAAGTGTTTTCGACTGGAATATTATACCGAGTCGAGTATAATATGGACCGGGCGAGCGATTGGCCGTTGGAATCGGCGCGTTCCCGCTGGTCGGCTCGCGGCTCGCGCGGTCGCGGCCAGTGTGAAAACATTTACATGCACTCAATACGTACTTTCTAAAGCACATTCGAAAATGTGGACGGAATATACTGACTTCATAAATTTTGTAACGATTTCTCTACTTTAAGCGCCAACGAAGCCAAGGACAGTTTACAAAAATATACATATTTTTTTCTAAGAGTAGCGACTATTTCAAAAAAATACGATATGATTATAATGCGACATATAAAAATAATATTTCATGTCTATAGTGAATATTTTAACAACCCGACTTTGAAGTTTTTACATATTATATTAGGATAAAGATTTTATAAGGTACGTATAGAATCTATAATCAAATATATTTAAAAATGTAAGTCAGGTGTCATATAATCGTTTAGGAGTAATATGTTTATTCCTTAATAATGTTATAAAGCGTTAGTTTGGTTTCATGGAAATGATCTTTGTGAACTGTTTGTAGGCAATCCGTGTCGCGTGCTTGCAAATGCTTCCACACTGAGAAACGTCAGTCTAACCTTAAATATATCCTTACAGCTAATATTCACAGTCTGCAGCTGAGAGCGACACGCGACTCCGCATGCATGTCACAGTAAAGGCGAATCTACTGCGCTACAAAAATACGTGGGCAATGTCCATATTATGCAGTCAAAATACGATCCACATTTGAAGAGCAAAAATATGTCTCCTTCGCGATTCATATCCAATATAATTATTTATATTAACATTAAATTTCTCTGTTTATATTAAATAAAAACATTTCATCATTCATAATATATCTGCTTAACTTAATCACGACTCGCACTTATAGTTTTCGCACACGCGATTGCTTTGTAAAAGTCAGTTCCGGCGAGTAGTTGTTTAGAAACAGTTTTTGAGATGTGTGGTGAAGCGCGCATACGCACGACGCGCGCGCTAGTCGCCGAAACGCGTACACGCCTTCTTCCATTTGCATTGAGTGCACCAGAGATCGCGTTGGTCCATGCCGTACACTTTGCGGCACTTCTTGTTGTCGGAGCGGGGTCGCCGGCCGGGGCTGCTCGGGGACCCACTCGCACTCGATAGCCTCATGTGCTTCTGTAGACAACAATAAAACTATATAAATAAACTTTTATTAAGTACTACATTCTTGTTGGTTCTTGTTAGTACGTAAATAACGATTTTTTATGTCACATAGATAAGTAATCAGGCAAATATTAGCTTACCGGTGAGTGTGAGCTGGACCAGGAATGCGTTGCGGGAATGCTTATAGGCCTAGCGCACCCATTCTGCAGTACTTGCCTGGAATAAAGAACACTTAATTTTTATTAGCTCTAAAATGTCACTCACGAGTTTCGCTGACGCACATTGGTTAGTTTCAATTGTCTGAGGTAGTCAGCTTGTAATTTAATCGCATTAGTTACATAGTGTCCTTGTTGAATAATCAAATATTAAATAAATAAAATAAATAGCACCACGTTTCAATGGTGCCGAACATGGTAAAATACATATTTTCGAACTAATTATATAATAAGTACCAAAAGTATTACGAAAGCTTGCAATAAGTTATCTTTTAAATCGCAATGTGGTTAGGAGGTTGCTCCATGATATGTGATGTTACAATGTGAAATACGGTTTTAAGTGTATCGGGCCGAAGAGTGTGTATTGGGATCGATAACAATACGTACCTATACGAGCCGACGAGTTGCCGCTGGTACTCAGGGTCCTCGTGGGGCGGCCGGCACATGTCACGGTGGGACAACGTGGGCGGGGGAGCAGGCGTCGGCACCTCGCGCTCAGTGTAGTAGAACTCCTCTTCATGGTCACTATCCCCCTCTTTCTTTGGCCTGTAAATTGTATTAATGTAAAGTTTTAAACATAGGCTACATGCCCTTGAGGCGTTTTGCGAGGATAAGCGTAGTGTTAGATTATTCTACAAAACAGTTGATAAAACGTGACTACAAATTGTGATGCCTAATTAACTAGCAGCTCTTGTGTATAAAGTAGAATATGAAAACGCATGTCAAGGATGTTTTAAGAGGTCAACATGTCAATTTAAATTAAAAAAGGTTAATCTGTTTCAGTCGTAACAGTTCCGTTATTTCCTGAACTTTATGCCAGTCACAATCGGTTACGAGGCGCGTACACGTAGATATATTGTCGTCATTTAGCAGGGCACGGTTACGTAACTGGCGACGGGTGGCAGGCGGCCTTGCGCGCCGCGAGGTACTTGCAACCTTGTCGCCAAGCATCGCCGCTTCCGGGTCACCAAGGGACGGCCTTTCAGTCTCTAACTGCTTATACTTATGAGTAGTTGTGGCGGAGTAAAGGTCGCCATAAATTTCAATTTCTATTTTTCCCAATGAGAAAGCTTTGAGGTATTTTTTTTCTAAAAAATGCGTGTAGTTAGATGGATATATACGAGTCGTTAGTATGAAAACGGTTTGGTTAATAGCAGATACTTTTATATAAATATATGACAACTTTTTGATATAGATATAGATAATTATGATAACTAATCTATCTACTCTTAAACCATCAAACCTATAGTCAAAACGAATCCTTATTTTTAGAAGTAGGTATTATTAATTAATGGCCAGACGAATGGGTTTAAATATTTTGTAGGAAATATACTGTAATGTGCATGGCCGCCAGCTGGCTAGTTGTGCAATTATTATTGCACTACACGTGTTATCTGCGCACACGTGACCCCGTCGCACGTGCCAGTTAAATGCGTTATTTGTCTCTCATCCAATCACATTGAGCGCAGCACGTTATGCTGCTATTGCATAATAACTTACGGCTGGTGAAACCTTGAGTTTCAGTCAAGAGCTGCAGTTGCATAGATTAAACAATTCATTCAGCCGAGTAAAATACAGAAGTTATTTCTTAAAGTAAAAATAATTTTGTAAATGTATTTTATCTTATTGACCTCTTTCTATAGTCTCTAAGTTTTAAGTTGTTGTTTTTCACACGTATTAGTTTAAAGGAAAACCAAATAATAAATACCTATGTATCTTATAGTGTAGGAAAAGTGACATTATGAAATTCATATTTACCCCAGATGTGTGTGTCTTATGTGAGCTTCAATGGCAGTACAAGTGTTGATGGAGTATCCGCATCCTCGCCAAGTGCACTGATACACTACACTATTGATCTGAAACAATAGAAAACATATTATATAAATACCAATATCATTATTTCCGCGTATTACACACGGCCATGAAGTGATAAAGAAATGTTTTCCGTAATGAAGATATTTACCAAGTATAGCGAATAATGAATACGGATAGTAAGACTTTTCAAGAACATTTATTATGTTACTAAAATTTAAACCAATTTTTTGTTGTTTTTTTCTGAATAGTACGGTCATACAACACAACCTCGAGGGTTTTGAAACAAGAAGCTGTAATTGAGAATTTTGGACTAGTGATTTCAAACAATTGCCCCCGGTAAATTGGCAAGGCCGTTGTGAACGTCTTTTCATCATAAACAATACGTATACGTATTGAGTATCGCAGATAACAAGTGAAGAGAGACGGAAATGGTTCTAGGTCGCAAGTGTGGCCTTGCTGATGCCGCAACGCGCGCCCTCCTCGCCACACCCGCATACCGTGACCATCACTGCATCTACATAGTAACGTGCACTAATAAAACGGAATACGATATAAATCGACGATAATTCTCAGGAAATACAATGGCTTTGTTGCATCCCAATGTAAACGGTATTTATGAAACAGGGTTTACCCAGTTCATGTATTCCGCTAACCGTCACATTTCGCCTGTAGCTATAGTTACTCATATTTTCTTAGAGGCACGGTTTTATGTGCTAGTATCTATGTGAATTCAAATGCATTGAATCGTTTGAAGGTGTGATCGAGGCGCGCAAGCGTTCGGGGCCGCAGTTGTGTGGCTTGCCAAAGATTCTGCATCGACCTTCTGTCCAATGCCACATTATTTTGGCCACCCGGGCTGAGCTGCCACAGACAACAGTCCTGTTGCCATGCCGCTCGTGGTTATAATTAGATCTGAGTGACATCTTCGTACTTCGAATAGTCGTTTTGCTTTAGAATATTTTCTCTTTATCCATTTCAAGATACAATTAAGTTTCATGTAACACTAAAAGTCTATGTTCTTGATTTAAGAGCAGACATTCTTGTAAAAGTTTCATTGAAATTCAAAATGGAAGCTGGAGTTGTTATACCTAGAATAGTCCATAAATAGGTCGAACCTTCGTTGCACACCGAAGCTGTGTCAGGGACTTTTAGTGAATTAGGTTGCGCGAACAAAATGGGTGCTGTTCTGCGCCTGGAAACGGAGGCTATATCAAGTGCAGTGGGATAAGTAGGTCAGGTCGGGGGCAGCTCGGCGCGGGGCTCGGGGTGCGAGGCGCGGGGAGTTGGGATCTAGGTCGCAGCACCACGGCCAAGGGTGGTCTGCGAAGGTTGCGTTCCTTTGTCATATTTGAGGGCAGAGCTAACTGCATTGTGCATAATACCTAGCATATATCACCTTAGTTTTAATTGCTGCAGTGCAAGTCAAGCGATTATTTTTTACAAAAGCTATACAAGTTATACAAAGACACTCAATGCTCTGTAACTCAATGCAACATAACATAAAATTGTCGATTCCCTGTATGGGTTGATGCCTTACCTCATTATTAATTGTGAGTATTCAACATGATTCATTGCCCTATGACGCATATTACAGGAATCACAATGTCGAATACACACATAAAATGATGTTTTCGACAAGTTTCCTTAAAAATTAACAGAAATTTGTGTCAGAATCCTATATTCGGATGTTCTTATGTATGTTGTTCTCATTCGACAGATCCCTTACGTCATTACGCTTCATAACTTCTGCTTCAAACCATTGTAATCAGGTTGACTTGACATTTACCGGTCCTATGAGAGTGTCCTTCGGCAACCGGCAGAACACCGATCGATACTGCGTCACCCATCAAGGTTCGCACTCTGTTCAAGGGGCACTTTACACACCATGGCTTATATTAATGGATACCATAACATAAAAAAATATCAAAAAGTAAATGCTATAGCTATGGGTAAGGATTTTGGTAAAGCTTGTAGAATTACTAGATTATTAGGTATTATAGAAGCACTCGGATCTACCTAAATCATAAAGGCATTTAACTATATATCTGAAAAACTTGGAAACATATTTCCTTTGTAATTTTTATTCATTAATGTGTTATTTGTAGACTAAATAAAATGATGTCAGAAAATGTCATCATTTATTATGAAAACTCTTTGTCCGGATTTTTGAAACTTAACGTAAGTTTATCTCCTAGATTGTAATAAAAGATATTTTTGAATTGATAATTTTGCTTACATAAGTTTGTGGTCGATATGGGTTCGAGATTTTGTTTGACTACTCGGCTATTTTAATATTGGATGCCTTCCCTTGCGAAGAGGAGAGGATAGGGGTGGGGGGAGGGGGGGGGGATGTGACGCGGGATGCTGCCGCTCTAGGGGAGCCTCCCTCCGCTGCACCACTGACCTACTTTCCGTTTTCAATAAACTTGTAATAGGTAGAGAAATGAGTTTGGGTACATAGTATGGGTATCTGATTTGGAATATTTTTTTTTCAGTTATTGTTAACCAGTTGTGTTTAGTTAATTTGTTTGGAGTATTTAGATATATTTGCGGTAGTTTTCTTTTTCATTAAAATATATAGGTATTGACATACGCATATATGTATATAGTGTTAGTTATATTGTTTAGTTCGCATGACGCCATAATTATTCTTTTTTCTATAAATCTGTATTATTAAATTTATCCCTGGAATAAACCATGACGTCAGTACTTGCTTATTCGTTAGCTAACCAAGTTATTGATAATGGTAATAGGTACAGTTCTTCATAACAATGAACAATAAACAATGATTTCACGTTTGTATAATGTACACATTTAATTTTAATACATTCCCTCCTATATTATCCAAACAAAAGCGACAATATTTTCATAAAAACGTTTTATCGATGTATCTCGTACCTAATTTTAATTTTATTACATTTCTTTCTTCAACAGAGAAAAATCAGTCTAACTTGGTGCTTGACATAGTATAAGTTTTATACTGACATGCGAACTGGTGCTTTTATTCAATTAAAAACAACCCCTATTTCTTTCTAATCCCCGCCATAATTATCCTTTAAAATCTAGGTAGGCATTACGTATGTGACTGTCATTTGTTTCAATCGTATGAAGGTTACGTGTCAGTAGAGTTACCTACATTTACGTAGGTACGGACTATAAAATACACGCGCGTGTATGAATGGCTATTGTTTAATATCTTAAATAAATAGATCCATTCGTTCGGCGAACTGCGCCTCTGTTTCCTGAAACCGTTTTCTGAGGTATTGTAGGCAACTACGTGCATTTCATGTAAATACCACAAATCAATAAATATAAAATCCAAGTTAAAAGGAAATTAAAAATATATTTTTTTTTGCATGAGAGAAGGGGATTTGAGACGGCGCAGGAAATGTTATGCTTAAACTTAAAGAAAAAATACTTTATAAATCTATGGATCACGGATGTTCCTTTACAAACAATCACGGAATTATCGTATCGTCGTAGTATCAGGGGCGCGTTTCTTTGTGCATTAGTCGCAGTTAGCGGCACGGCTAGCTATATCTGTGCAAGCGCGGTGCAGCGCGCCTGTGTGCCGTGCGGACGGGTTACACGTGCCGGCGGCGTCGCAGTGTGCATCGCCCGGTGCATACTAGCTACTAGGTAAGGCTGACTCGTGGAAGCGCAGACAGATTTAACTACTCGTATTTAAAGTTTGGTGCCAGCGAGCCTTGAACTGTGCCTCTATTATGCGAAATGTCAGTATTTTTGCGTATTAATTGTTTAGCTAATAGTAAAATAACAATTCGATGCACCTATTAGATGCTTGAGGATAGAGAAACCTGTAAATTTTCGATATTATAACAATTTATAATTCTTTTGAATGTACTTCAAAATTAATATTTTAAAGTTTGCACCTATAAAATTCTACAAATAATAAACATTGAGCTAGTAATAAAATTCGTGATTGGAGACCTTTAATATTTTTTACTCAATGGAAATAAATATTTTAAATGTGCTTTAGTGTTGACGTAAATGTTACTTTTTTATATGGTTGGTAAGTAGGTCGTAAAAACATATGGAACGATAAAATGTTTAGCAGTATCGATGCGATTGCGGTGATCGGTGTTGGCGCGAGATTTGACTATCAAAATGGAAACGCTTTGTTTGGGCGCCCGAGCGGTGATGCCGGTGATTGGTCGGTTATGTTTGAACATGTTGAGGATCGTGCGGTTCAGTCAGTGGGTTTCGCCATCAAAAGTTAATGCGTGAAAGTTTATCGCTTTTATCGGAACAAAGGTGTTGTAGTTTTAAAACTGTTATTATTTGTCACTCGAGTAACTTTATTGCGTGTAACAAAGTTTTGATTTGGTAAGACTTTTGAGGATACCGTTGATATCGTTTACTCGAGATTTGTTATTAAATTCAATAGTAACGCAAACTTAGTCATAAATATAAAACTGAAAGAAATCGGCTATAGATTGACTCTATTTCAAATTATAGTTTGTATACGTGTTATGGAGGTAGAGCATGCACGTGTCGCCACCTAGTGGGGGAGGCACGAGGCGCAGGAAAACGCTCGACGGGGCATAGAGAACGCTCTAACAAATAAAACTGAGACATCTTTAAATTGTTATGTGTTATGTTGTTATCACAGTAATTTTATCAGAAGTGAAGCAAACATTTGTTAAGTAATTTACAAATACGTGCGTACGTAATAAACGATAGATAGCGCCGTCGAACAGGACATAATAGAGCTGAATATTTGACGTAGAGATCTCAATACCGCACCATTTCGTACAAATACTATAATACAGTCGTAACACGTGTAATGATGCGAGACCACACAACTATACCGTAACAATGAACTGTAATTCAATTTTAACACAATGCGGGAATTTAGCTGTAGGTACACATTGAACATAAATGAAACGGTTAACTCATTTCACTTTTATTTACGATCACTATGTAATGTTTTTATTGATCGAAGAAAATTTTGTTTGCAGCTGTGAAAATCCTCCGTGTAATAAACCCATAAAATTTCACAACGGTACCATCAAGAAAATAATTACGTTCTTGTTTCTAAGACCGTAAACAACATCAGCGCTACTGAAAACTATATTCAAGCACAGAGTGGCAAGGTACATATTCGTATAACTGTATAGTATGAATAACGAACCGGCATAAAATGCCGGTTTGTTGTTGCGCCGTCTCTTTCTACTGCGAAACGCCGAGATGATATTGATTTGTTTTCATTGCGTCTCCTTTCCGCTAGCGGCGCGGCATAAGTCTATCTCGCCGGCGTGACCTTCCTTATTTATACTTCAAGTACGCGGTCAGATAAGTTGTTTTCGTGTCATCTCGCTCTAACGTTAGAAACGAATGAGGAAGACGCCATTTAAAGGCTGATGTGTTGCGTTGCTACGTGGTGCCGGCCGGTACTTTCGTGTGCTGTGTGTTTGGCGGGGCGAGCGTGCGGCGGCCGAGCAGACGGGCGGCGGCGACGCGGAGGTATTCGCCATCAAAACACAGAAATAAACATCGAGTTTCTTATTAATCCGATGCCAAATCACCCTCGCCTTAAACAATTCCAGCTAGTTGAGAGCGAGAATTTAAAATTGTAGCACTATTCAGAGTGCTACGAAAAAGCTGCGGTGCTACGGGCTGCTACGTCCATGGAGTATTATTTTACATTACACTCAACATATTTATGCTGTTACAGATTTCTATGAAAGAACATTACGTTACGTAATTACAAGAAAAACGAAACAGTGTTCGGATCTCAAAGAATTCATATTCACTCAGCCAGTTCACTACTAAATTGATTGACGCATACTTGTGCACCGTCTTATTGATTTTTATTACATATTACTTCTGCAATGATACGTAATAGCATTACTATTTATTTATTCTTGACGTATGTAAGTACAAATACAAATATTTGACATAACACGAGTATACGTAAAATACTACGTCTTAAGATTCATCGCATCACGTTGCTACATATTTTAAAAACAATCTTATCTTTACACGCGACTCCGATTCAATCTTGAAGGTAAAATAATCATTTTGCCTTTTAGTGTTATTGCATAACAGTATATAATAGCCACAGCCGTAATCTCACGTGTTTCGTAACAATAATGTCATTATTGAGCCAATAATTAAGTAATGTATATGTATGTCTTGTCGCTTGTCGTGCACAAATTGGCATTGGTTAGAAACGCCCGTCCGCAATCACCAAGTGCCTAAGATGCGTCTGTTACTAAGCAGTCATAAAGGGAATTACATCATTTACCTAATGAGGGCTAAGACTGATACGTCTCAAGATACCTAAGTCTATAGCTAGTCTATAATGTAAGTTCAATCACTACAGCCTCACACTGTTTCATCACAGCCGATAAGCAGCTGCGGACATGGACTTTATGTTGTTTGCACACGTTCAATTATCAATTTACATACGCATATAATAAATTACGCGTAAATAATGTGCTAGTGTATTCTATGCAGATGGCAGCTCAGGAGATACATAACTGATGTCACGTGGCCGACCCAGTGCCGAGGCTTTGTTTGAAAACAATCAATTGTCCCACAACGTGTTTACAAACAAACTTTTCTCGATACTGTTTAAAAAGTAAGCATTAGAATGACCGACGTTTCCGTGTAAAATAAAACTTAACGCCTTGGTTACCGAAATTGTTTTGCACTAAAATTGTGAAGACCCGATTTTAGGTAGTAGTCTTTTTACAGAAGTAAATAAAGTAACTACATTTTATAAGTGAAATATGTCAAAACGATAACCGTTAACAATGGCATAAACACTTAGGTACTTTTCACAGATAACCCAAGTAACCAGGTAGGTACGTACGTACTATTGTTTAAAGCCGACATTCAAATGTGTTGATCATATGTCGTAACTGTGAACATGTCTTCAATGAACTACTGATTCGGTGATTCACTGACAATATTTGGTGTTACCTAGTTATCGGTGTAACGAACTAACTCGACAAATATCGTAACTTGTCATACAAAGGAGTTAGATGAGATAGCGGTATGACTGAGCGAGAGGGCGCAAAATGTGCCATGCAGTGGCACTGGCACCCCATGGAGCTAAGGGACTAAAAGCATTGCAGGTCACTGAACCTACGATGGCTTTACCCCTACTACTTACATCCATTCTTTGTTTGACCCCCTGGTGGGTCTCAAAATTGGATTGACACGATCAGCAGAAAACTAAGAAATGTCTACATTGAGTTTGGCTCAATAAAACTGTAATTAAACGCTGTTTTATTACTTTATGATCTCGTTCAGATAACCGATGCATAACGGTTTAACGGTGGTTGAAAAACAATTATGACTTAGACAAAAAAGGTGTACGTTATAACATGTTTGTTGTAGGGCACAGTACGGTATAGCAAATGGATTGAAGAAGCGATAAGTACACGGTTGAGAGTGGCTACACAAAGAATATTCTACAGGTGGCGTCGTGGATGCATTGAACTCGGATCCAAAACATTCCCCTCGCTCGGCCTGCGCCCCGCGCCCCCCGCCGGCTCTACCCCTCGTCACTTCATGTTTTTCACTTCACTCTGCCTACGCCGGCACACACACTCTCAAACATCCTCACAATTAATGCTTGCACATAACATGTGAAAACACAGACAAACTATATCTACATCAATTACTCGACTATATAAAACTATAAGTTTCATACTTAGATTTAAAATTTTATGTATAATTTATTTATACAATTTATATTAATAAGTGTAAGATGTAAAGATGACGCAATAAGACATTACGTGCGAAATGTAGAGTCATGTTTGCTACGAAACGTTAACATGTAAATTAGATAACTGTGTACATATATTTTGTTTTATTATAAAATAATTACTCTTAACCTAAATAATAGACAATTTTGTGATAGTTTGTCAAATCTTGTTGTTATAGTATGCACTTTCATAGTCCCAGCAAAATGCAGGAATTATTTCAGTGAGAGTATTTTGTTAAAGAACAATTAGTTATTGATTGAGAATGATGTACATACATTTTTAGCGAATAATTAAAATACTAAGCCGCGACACGGTGGTGATCTAGTGCACGTGAGTGTCAAAGGTGAAGCGCGTCAGTTGAGGAGCGGTGCGCGCCGCTGCGTGGAAGTGCGTCATCGCTGCTCTACGTACGAGCACAGTAGCAGTCTTTGCATTATCCGTTTATGAAACGATTAGCCTATCACCGGAGCCCAGAGCGGGCGGTCGTGCAGCAACGCGCATAACGTGATTCACGCTCGCGAGGTGGTAACCAGGAGTGATGAATCAGTCGAGTGGGGCAGTCGCCAATCGCGGTGGCGGCCGCCTCCCTGGTCACCGACCCCTGCAGGTTCTGACTTGTTACAATTTCACTTTTTCCTCTTTAAGTTGCGGTGCGCCGCCAATGCCGGTTTAATGACTCGCTGCGAATAAGCCTAATCATCCCATGTAGACGCGCGGGTAGCGTCCGCCGTCCGCCGAACGAATCACGGTGACATAATAAGTTTTGGCAAACGCCCCAATCGATTTAAATTCTAGAATAAAAATTCAGCGTTACGCGTAAGATATCGCATAAACACGATTTACTTGTAAAATGGGAAGTTTGTTGAACCCGCGGGACTACTCATTATCGCGTCTGATGAACTCGTCGCTCCATTGTTCCAGCCGGCGATACTCGCCGCCGCATATAGCTATGTAATTTTGTCATTACGAACCTACTTACAAACAATACCTCAACTTTTAAAGCACTGACACATTAAAACTAAAACGACGGAATATTTTTTGTTCACCTTTATCACTCGGTTATTTTAATATGAGAACGCTCGACGTCATCGTACCGCGCCGCTAACGGTAAGCGGGTATTAAGTTATTGGGGATACACGTGGAAAATCGTATAATTTAGATGAGTCGGTGTAAGTAATCGAGCTATCCTTTGAGATGCGAAGTGTAAACATTTGAACTGTCAAGAACGGACAGTGCCCCGGCCGCGATGTCATTGCCCTGCCGATGCGGGTTAAAAAAACGCATTGCTCCCCATCTATCTGCCGACGCAACTACACGCGTTTTGCCTCAAGAAATACTCATCTCGCTCGGTGCTTTCAACTACAGGCAATTCATAATAGCACCTAAGTAATCCTATGGCTATTTTTAGTCAACAACCTGCAATACTAGTTTAATATCACAGGTATCTGACAAGCATAACAATGGTCAATGTAAACATTTTTTATGCAATTGGAGATGAATCTTGTGACGTTTCGATGTCACAATTATTGGCAATACCGATAGCCATTAATAAAAACTACCACCCGCGAAGTGTCGTGTGGCACGCAAACAGTAACCGTAGCACTTCCTTTGTTCACTTTAATTGTGCAAGGTAGCAGAAGTAATTGCCCAATGTGGTTACACACCCATAATGACCGTAGCCGCAGCTGGTGGACGAACCCATCGAATACTGGTCAATGTCTTCGCCGACGGGGTGTTTGACCGTACCAAGGTCGCAAGGATAGGGTACATGAACCTTATGGCGCCTACTCCGCGTTCGCGCTTTGATTTGATAGCCGATTAATTTGCGACGTGCGTTGGGACGATACCGGTTGGCTTTACGCGAAATGATAATTTGAAAGATATGAGTAGGGTTATTAGAACGAGGGAGCCGTGTGGGGCGATGACCCCCAGAGCGAGATAGAGCGACAACAACATTGAAGTTCGCGCGGGCCTCGCGACGCTGCCGCTATCCGCCCATAAAACACTGTTTCGATTCCATTTTAAAAAAGTGTGAAAATGACTGCACGCCTCGGACATTTTGGTCTGCTTCACGCTTCGGAATTTGAGCTGCGCCGCGACTCGCCGCTGACTGAGCATACACGTACGAAACAGCTACGAGATTAATCCAAAACTGCATTCTACTTCTAAGTGGCTAGATACGACTATAGGCATGTTCGTGCAACCACGTTAAAACCGCATGGCTACTACATTATTTCGAATATAGAATTCTAAATATAAATCAATACGTAATGCAATCATTCCCCAAGGAAAACCATAACAAGCTTTATAGTTCGATAGGTGCTGTTTGATAGGCACTTGTTATGTGATAAAAATAGATATAATCGCTGTCAGATAGTTCTAATGAGCAAGTTTTTATTTATATTAATATTTTCATATTTATATTCAAATATAACTTTATGTATTTCATAATTAATATTATATATTGTGACTCGAAAATTTACCGTTGACTCAGTTTCGTTCCTTTGAGTCCAGCTAGTTGTAAACTGCACGTGGCTGCATTTAACAATCAAATGAGCCAAAGTAAACGAAATTACTTATTTAGAGTTCGCTGTATCACCGAGCAACGCGGCACAAAGGAGCTGGTACCTAATGTAATCGTTGCAACTGGGTCACTCGTGGATCGCTGTAACCCATTTTCGCTATTGCACAACTAGATCTCACCAAGTACTCGAATAAGCCATTATAGCTACCGTGCCAGTTGCTCACCCGATCGATCATTTATTGAACGCGTATGACGTTAGCTTTGATTTTGACTCTACAAGGATTTATGACGACTCCCTTTGATGGTGATTTATTATATTTATATTTTTAATTAAATATCCAAATGTTTAACTGATTCCGGGAAATCAATTGTTGCTTAAACGACCTGTTATTTAAATTGTGTCACAATTGCTAAATGAAGTAAGTAATCGTTTTTAATTGTTGATATAAACAAAACGGTAATAAATATTATTATAATATAATAATAATATTTTATTCCCTGATAAATGATTAGGAACAGCAAAATATTTTACTTCTATGTAAAGTGGAAGTAGACAAACAAAACTGATTTTAATCTTAAAGGAGGTTAGCAATGCATTGCTATCATCAATTCAACATTGAAACACATTAACACAATGAAAAGATCCTTTGGACGGTTTGTTAATAGAGGCTACTGCGACGAATTATGAATATTTAGAGCAATCGATTGTGAATGTGTGCTCGGCCTACATCCGCGGCCCACTTCGATACCGCAATCGCTGCAGTCGCAGTAGCACGCGTCTCGTTTGAGCCTGTACCACTGTCACAATGCTGGCGTTGCTCGCAATGTGTAAAATACAGGTGAACATCTATCCTTATAATTAATGTCTATATCCATCTTACCCCAATTCATTTTGTTTATACTTAAATATGGTTTAAGTAGTTTTTGCTCTTTGTACTCTGCCTACCGTTCATATTAAGGAATGTTATATAAAAAATAGGCAAGTATCTACCTTAATAGGGAATTTTGCTTATCACAAAATTTAAAGTTATGTTGTCAATCGAATTGTATCTATACAATTGACAACTAAGTTAATAAACAATAATAACATTTAATTTTCTTGTTTTGTTGTAAGAGTTAAGTGATTTTTAATGACTGCTTAACGTTTATTTTATGATAGTATCCTGGTGTTAATGGCACTTTGTTTTATATTGAATAGCGAGTATGCTCGCATTAAGTAGTAAACGAGGAATGCAAAATTAATTATGTAGTGCCGTAGAAGTTTAATAAAATAATTGTTAGGAATTTTAAACGTTGATTAAGATTAAAATCAGCAAGATATTTGAATGAACGTTACCATTAGCTGAATTAAAATCGTAAAGTACCATCGTAAAGTACCTACCTATACCCGCAAGGAATAGCGTGCGTTCGCGACTGTTTAGTTCATTATGTAATTTTCCATTTGGTTCCGTCTAACGCTGTGGAAAATATAAACGATATCCGATGGAAAATAAACAGTCACGTTGTACGTACCACTATCTATAAAGGTTACGAGATGATCAAACATGCTTTGAAACATCAACACCTCGGCTTAGCAATTTCGCTTCCTCATTAGCTTGGATGTCATAGTTTTTATCGAAAATTGATCTTTGATTTGGACTGCCTCTGACACCTTTGAATCATGACAGAATTGACAAGTTAACAATGCCATTGACAATGTTAATAATGTCTAGAGCACGGCAGCTCTTATCGCCTATTATCTGACAGTTATGTAATGCGTTCTAAATTGCCCGGTAATTGGTTGACAAAGGCGTAGTCCATCCGTGCAGGGCCGGAGCTGCGTACGCGCAGGGCTCGGGTTGCGGTGTCGCGGGCCCTGCGCACCGGATGTCCTATACCATACATTAGCACATTAAAATGCCCATATTGGGCGGTTGCCCGCTAAATTATTTAACTTTATGTAGATTATGCAAGCTATTGTTAAAAATCCAATGTAATCGTTACTACAGACATTACTACGCGGGCTAGTGACATCAAAATAATGTTATGGCATGAAAAATTAACCGCCTTTGGTTAAAATTGCTACTTTATAACTTTTTTAATGTTTTATGAAATTGATAGACTTACAGTTAAAATTGATCTAGTTTAAAGGACCATCTCCTTCCTTTACTTAACTATCAGTTTGGTTTGTGATCTGTAGCAATATCGTTATTATGATCGAGACGCATTAGTTGTAGACCAAATTAAATTGTCAGTGGCCTATTTAAACGAGTGTGGCATACCGAATGGAGGTCGTAGTACACCGTGTAATCGGGCGCTGGCCATGCGCGCGAAGCGTGACGGTCCCGGCAGCCGGGCCGGTTCCGCGGCTGCTAATACTGCTAGTGCCAGTGCTGCCATCATATTTACACTCCTAATATAACTGTTTACCGAGCGGGAGTGATCCGCGCGCTTCTAGTACCGCAATGTCTTCCGCGTTTTAAATATAGCGCGCGAAGGCCGCGCCACTATTCGGCCGTGCTCAGCACAATGTGTGCGCGAACCTTGGGCTTACGTCAAAACTATGCTCGTTGTTTACGGTTAACTCTGATAGATAAAAATGATCTGTGATGTTGAAAACAGCGAGCAAGTGTGGCGGGCTTGTCGCGCACGCCGGCCGGCAATGATTCTGTGACTTTACCTATTGTAATTTGGCGGTTTTGTGGTTGACGCTTACAAAACAATACGATAAATATGGCCAACCCTGGGAACAATATTTTAGCGACGATAAATATCACTTTTCGAGCTAAGTTTTTGTAACGACCCAGCCACGGAGATGGGATGAATGCTATACCATATGATGACGCTACTTAAATTTACAAATGAGTAAGTAGGCTTGTTTCAAATTGACTAGGTCAACTAATAAGATGTTCAACATAAAATTGGCGGCTTTAATTGCTTTTCAAGTTACAAATGCGCAATTACTTTTTGTTTCATTAATATATTCGGTGAAATATCTTATCTTCCTCACGTGCAGCTCGTTTCTCGGCGCGGCTGACGTGTGATCTGCACACTTCACACTGTGAAGGCATGCATGCATGTGGCGTCTGCTACATGCCTATAGCAAACACTCAACTTGCTGCCAAGGTCTGGCAAAGGCTAAGCAAATAAATTGTCGTGTTCGCGGTTAGCGGTCACGTTGCGCACGCGCACAGCTTCTGAGCTCACGTGAGCGCCGGCAGCGCCCGCGCCGGCAATCTGCCGCGATAAGTGTGCCGATACCGATACACTTATCGTATCGTCCTGATACTTAACGCCAGATACAACACGCTCCCGGCCTAACATCGACGTCATATTTCTAAATATCTACTCGTGCTTATTGCATTGTTGTCCAGGAGTTATCAATTGTTCTATGTTAAGATAAAGCAAACTGACCTTGTTAGGAGTAAATTCAGTACAAACAGCTTAAAATACTTAAAGCCTTTCGCAGTTATTGGGAAAACTGTCAAGTCATCTTGTTTTGCAGTAAGATTGAAATCATTAATTAAAGCCTGATAAGTGGAGATAATTATAATAAATAAACATTCAAAAAGTTACCGGTTATTCTTTTAAAATTCAGTTTATACATTTTTCTATTTAACTATTTCCCTAAAATTAGGATAGTTGAAAGCTAACTAATAAAGTATGTAACAATGGGTGTCGTTAAGCAGACGCTGTAATACAAATACAAAGGGTGGCTATTCGCAGCGCGTCCCTACGGCGAGTAAGGATGAAAGGAAGTGCATTGTTACCACAAAGAGAGTCTTTCCTGACGAAGCGGCGACGAATGACGATTCTAATTAACAAAGTAATTACAATGGCCGTGAGAGGTACACGGAAGTCACCTCGACGCCTATACAGATAACAATTGGCGTATTTTATCAGTGGAGGCGATAATGTGACCTTCGCATCGCATATTGCGACTATCGTCAAACTCAGGAGCTGTTCTTGTACAAGTAGATATCATATTTTCTTAAAAATGATATATTGACTAACCTTTAGCCTTCTATAAAATAATCGTTAGTATTTTATTCGATTAATAACATGTAAACATATGTCGCGTGACATTTTTTTCGCTTATCCCTTTACCCTTATAAATATTAGCTTTTCCTATATGTTCTAAATAAAATATGTATAATTTTAATATCTCGAGTCAATAAATATTTTTTGACATATAATGAAGGCATGTTATAACTTAGACACTAAGTAATTTTTTTACGTCGTATGATGTGCATTTATTTGTTTTTTTTACAAAATAAGTTTCCTGTGGCAATATTTTTCGGAAAGGTCAGTTGTGATATTAGCCATTGCATAAATTTTTTAACACTTTTTATTTTGGTTTCTCATTTTTTCATACGCAAACTTTGTTTTCGTAACTTCGTTGGTTGTTACAGCAATTACGTTTGGTTTCATCTGAGTAACAAAAGCGTGAAATAGTACTTCGCTGTTAACCGGTTGGCTCCAAATTATGTAATTTAATTTCAGGTTTTGTTGGATAAAATCAATTACTTGTTGAGTGACTCATAACTAAGAATGAAAGTTTATAGATGAGCCTTTTGTATTCTTGTCTAATTAAACATTTTGTTTTATTGTTGTTCTTATACATTTATACGATTATTCTCAAGTTTGGGAATACAAGGATTTGACAGAATTATTTCTTAGATTTTATAATACTTTACAAAATCTTTATTTTTTTACCAGGATATCAATAGTTATATTGAGAGTATCCTCCTTTGTTTTTCACTATCTTCATAGCGAATATATCGGAACTGAGCGGTAGCCTATTGAAAAGTCGATACAGGTCCCATCTGCAGGTGCCGAGTGCAATTTAGCGCTTAATAGACTAAATCCTATTACCATTCAAGCGAATAGAATCAGGCAATATTATTTCTAAATTTACACTAACTGACTTTTCATTTAACTCTTGTACTTCACGTAACTGTCTATTTTGCAGCATCCGGATTATACGTACACGTGACAAGCAATGCAACCCATGTCACCATTATCCAAATTAGGTGTTCAGTACGCGCAAGAACAGCGGCCTTCGAGCAATCAGCTTCCGTACTGCTCTACATTTAAATAGAGCCACCTACTTATCGACAAGACACGTTACGACAAAAACTAGTTATACTTATTGAGCTGGACGTCAGTCACCTTGTGTTATTAAAGGTGATAATGACAACACTTTTGGTTACACTTAGAGTTATACGTTTTGACCTAGAATCTTTAGCGAAGACTGGTTACATCCTTATGAGTAATTGGTGCCATATTGCGATGTTACCTTAGTAATTAGCTACGTATCTAAGTTGGAAGTTCGGCTTACTGAGTCCGGTGGTATTTTTTTCTATATTAGGTACACTTGAATGTGTTGAGTTTGTTCTCGGTGTATTTTTATCGCGTGATGATTTGCAGAGCCGAGGTTACACGTGCCGGCGATAATATTAAACGTAGTGTGCACTCAGAATTGCGCTTTGCGTCTAGCGTCTGGGGCTAGGATTAGGGACTGCGTTGGGTGATCAGAAACGCGAGCGCGTAGCGAGTGCAGATATTTCGAATCATGGTTTGGGTGACAATCAGTTAGTGTCAAATATATCAAACTTACACAACATTAGATTGATATAGGTAAGATAGGTAATCAAATTTTGATATTGGAGATACTAAACGCGTGAAATGGTTT
The DNA here is from genome assembly GCA_951394215.1 of Glyphodes perspectalis. NCBI lineage: Eukaryota > Metazoa > Arthropoda > Insecta > Lepidoptera > Crambidae > Glyphodes > Glyphodes perspectalis. The sequence continues at coordinate 8,150,986 of OX596201.1, forward strand.
AGTGCACGCTTAGTAGTTTAGATAAGCTCAAAAACCACGCATGCCTTTTGCTTTTAAACTGTTTATGGCTTTTCCTTGATGGCCTTAAACTTCATAACACTTACCCTGGACAAGGTTTAGTATCTCAAGTACGCTATGCACGTAGGACCATTCCCAGGTTGTTATTAGACAAGTGGCTGGTGAGACAATTGGTGTGGGATCCCGTCAGCCGGTAGTCACATTTCCACGTGCGACAAGTTTCTCGTGGGCCGGTAAAGGGCAAATACAATTTTTCGTGAATCTTTACGGTAGCGCGTGATGTTTTCCTTTTATGTTACTTCGTGATCTCCATTCATGTAGGTACAAATAGTAATCCGATATGTTAATAGCTTTAGAGCTCTTTTAATATAAACATTTTTTTTAAGATGTTGTTCAAAAGTATGTATTGTTTTTTTTTTAAACTATCGCTTAGGTAGGTACTTTTAAAATGTTCGCTGTAGCGACGTTATACAGACTATTATAAAGACGTTAGTAAAATTCAATATTAAAGGCAATTCTTTACTTGATTACACTTAGAATTATTATAGGAACGTTACATAAGTTAAAATCAATAATACGATGCAAAAAGGTTTTCCTGACCCGATTATGTTATGGTAAACGCCATCACGTGAGTTCACTCAAAGGAAAGATAAGAGTTACACTAGTGTATGTGAGTTATGTAATAACATTCCACGTGAATAATAACTTTTATACTCATTTATATGGTTTTATACTGTATAAGTTAGTTTAGAGACGTCATTTTTCGGTTGTTAGTCGACCTGTTACCATAGGCAAGATAGATCGTCCCACAAACCCATTATCGTCTTCGTGTTCAGATTACGGGCTGTTCTGATAAGCGGCTCCGTTATCAGTGACGCACGTGTGTAATGTTCAATGTCACTTCGTCAAGTGACGCCCCACTTACTACCTGGCCATTTCAGTATCAGTTTACTTTCAAATTGAGTAAACGTTGTGTGTATTTCGTGGTGGTTTTACCCCATTTCCTAATTCCGACAAGTTATGTGTAAAATTGCGTCGTCAAGAAAGAAGACTAATGTAAAAATAATTGTGTCCAGACCTACTACACTTCAAAGGATGCAAATGTGTTATTTACACATACACTATACCTAATAGTGTTAATATAAAGATGATTGCAGTGAAACGACGCTGTTTCTATTACCGCAAATGACAACTGTTTTGTAGTAACAAACGCAATACGGGCTCGGAAATTTCATAGTTTAACGCGCTGCGCTGTGTGCCCGATATGAGGTCTCCACAGCCACTTATTACAGTCGAGTTGCAATAGTTTCGCCGGCAATTCGTTCTTGGAAAGGAATAATGAAGCAAGGAACTGGTAGGCGGCTCGTATCACGATAGTCGGTCGACATTAGCACCGTACGTTACAGAGAACAAAGCAAGCCCATGGGAACCGATGAATAACACATATTGCACCAACTATTCTATTCTTTGAGAGGTAATGAACATTTCTATGGTACTTCGATGTACGTAACGTCCACAGGGTGAATAAACGTGCAACGAATTCTTAGGTATCTACGAGTAGACATAGAAATAGAAAATGTAAACTACGAATACCTACAGAGATTTATAGAACGATGCAGATGCATTGTTTCACGTCTCATGTTAAAAATATCTACAGAATGTAGCATCTGCAACGTTGCGGAATGGCTAGTTTGAGAGGAGTACATAATAATGTTTGCATTGCATGCAGAAAGCTGGCAAGACCTTGCCTCGCTCTAATAGCTGTGTCCTTGCTCAAGGTCTGTACGCTGACGTCACACTCCTACACTCAGTAACAAGAGATTTTGCATCTACGCTTGCTAACGAGTAACAAACGACTATACACGATATAAGTATCAATGTTATAAGCCGGCATTAATCTCCCGCCTACACGTGCCGTCATTAATTATTTATTAATTTCTTTTATTGAAATGTCATGTGCGATCGGTCAGTAATTATGAACTAACAAAGCCTTGCTAAACGTAGGTATAAATATCATTGGGAGGTTTTTTATAGTAATTATTAATATGATGCAACTGAATCTAGGAATGTTGAGCATCGTTTTACAGTGAAGTGATTGATTGCCATTTGAATGTTACTATCTTGAGATATGAGAGGTAGACTGATTGAAAATTATTCGAGTCGTATATTCACATCCAGAGTTTTCATTTGTAGCTCGCGACGTTTTCTTCCTCACCGGCCGGCGCGCGAGTGTAAGTACAATAAAGTTCGTACTTAGCAACAGTGATGCAACAACATCTAGCTATAAACAAAGGCGTTCTGGAAATTATAAAAAATGCGGATACCGCGTTTTAAAGCATCTTTTATGCAAATATTTGGCAGAATAGATTTCAAATTCACGATTGCAATAGTGTAACAATATTGATTCAGTATGAAACTGTGAGTGTACCTCGCACAGGAAACCAGTGATCTTAAGCGTGCATTGAAGGTTTTGGATAGCTGAATACGGGAATTTAGACCCGAACTTTTTCTCAGCGATAAAAGTTATCGTAAAAATTGGCGCTTGGGGAACGTTCAGAGGCAAGGTGGCAGGCATAGGCACAGTAATAATGAGTATTTTTTACCGGCTAGAGCAGCGGTGGCCAGTGGCCGCGAGTGGCACGAACTGGTTCCGCACGGATCACATGTGCGGGTCGCCGACCCCGGGGACGATAATCCCGACACCGGCCGGCTGGGTGACACCGAAACGAGGACTACTCCCGAACGGAACGCGCGAAATGCAACACACGATGAATTAATCTTTTTTCGACGCGAGCTCATTTAGCCGCGTTCATGATGTGACCTTTCGAAATGAAAAGTCATCGCAACGAGTGGGGACCTTTCAATTTCTGTCTGCTTTGTATCAAACAAATGATAAGATTGGAAGATTATTTTGCGATATTTACTTACGTTTAAGAATCTATTTGTATCTAAATAAATATAAATGCATCAGGGACAAATCGACGTTTTATTTTCTGCGGATGTAGCCGTGAACACAGGTTTTTTGCCTGGGTTCGGGGCTTCGACCTATTAGTGAACCCTTGGGAGTTCACCAGTAGACTGTTGAACTTGTCGTGTCTCCAGTTTCTTGGATTCACTACGACGTTGATAAAATGAAACCAATCAATCTTACTGATTTATTATTGGGGATAAGATATTATGGGTGACATTGAATATGGATTTTAGTAATTTGAATTATGGTAACATCAAAGACAATCGGTTTATGAAACGTATAATAAAACTTTTTGTAATTTTATATACATATGTAGGGGTTGCAAAAGTCTACTTCAATTATTTCCCTTTAATCAAAAGAAATATAACAATAACAAGAAATATCGTATAAACGATGCAACGAGAATACAAGTCTGTAAAATTGTTGCGTTAATTCAATAGTAGGTAGGCACAAATTTGGTTGAGGCGATATAAATGTAGTAATCATTATCGATTGGAACATCGCAACACAGTTTACTCATTAAAGGCAGACTCGTCGTAAATAGGGATAGTGACCTCAAAGTACTGAAATAAAGACTGAGTGCGTTGGGCAGGAGTGCTGGCAGCAAGCCGGCGCTGGCAAATGTGATAATTCAGCACGGCGACGCCGCGTCTGGGGCAAGCCATTGTGTAGCTGCATCGATAATAGCGCATAGCACCGGCCGCGCTGCGTACCGCGACACGACACGAACAACCAGCTCGCCACAAAAGGACAGATTACCGATCGACGATAACACCACCGAAGAGTCTTATCGAATACCGCGACGTCACTAAATATTTATACGCTGCGTAATTGATCACGTCTTGTTTGCACAACCGTGACCCTTCACTTGAAACCTGCGATACCCTTAAAAGGAGCCTGCGCTCGTATTTTTAAGGCAGCGCGTCAGCCTATGATAAAGGTTAAATAATTAATTCTGAGTAAGTCTTCGCGTCGTTAATGAACGATTTCAGCCGACCAGCGGATTTATGAGCGTTGATGTTATTGTTGCGTTTGTAAATAGGTGTTACGTAAGTGAAGTATGTAATAGTAACACGCGCGTCTCCGGTCCGCCCACGAGGAGCATTTGGCCGCCAAGAGCATGCACAAGGTTACCGAGCGTGGGCCTGAAAATATTGCTCGCCAATACGACATATAACACCTATTGTAATTACGAAGTAGGACATCGCAGCAGAATCAGTCGCAAGCTTCTTGCAAAATTACGCAGCCTGGGCTCGTGCAATCATCTGTCAACGTCGCGACGGCGAGCGGAATGCATAAAATTCTAGTTACCTTGATCAGATTGAGCGCTGTCGTTTTTGCTTATTAATGCAGACTCGACAATGGATCTTACATAATAATAGTCCATAATAATAATTGCAAAACCAACGCTGCTAGGCGATAAGGCCTTTTATTAAGTTCAGAATTCCTATTTGTAAGTGGACCTTTAAAAACAATGAGCACTTAGTTCACTGGGATTGTTCTTGACCTATATTTTTCATACCTGAGAATGTGTGACAGATAGCTATTAAGATTTTGTCACAGATTTCAATCGTTACGTTCAATTGTTAAAGCGGGTGTCGCGGGAGGGGACGCGAAAACAACTTGGCTTGGCCTTTACCACTACGAACTCGGCTAAATATAAAATGAAACGACTGTTTTATGAAAATAACAAGTGTCTAACTAGAACGTATTTTTATATTTACATGAGACATTATTTTTTTCAACTATTTATTTAATCTTGTCAAAGAAAAACAGTGTATAAAATTTTTGTATATATATCAAAAAACACTATATGATGGAACATTATAGATCCATATACGGGTTGTATAGATGGAGGGTAACCCGAGAGGCGTGATGAGTTCATACCGGTCGCAGCGGCAGCGCTCACGCACTCATAAACGTATTTATGACAATTTTACAATGGGTTGCATAACCGCAGCCGCGGCACTGCGCCTTGACATTGCACGACACACTGAACTGTGCACGTGGATCGTAAATCATAAATATATGTGCTGTGTGCATGTGCATGCGAACTGCGCTCGCTGAAACCGAATAATCTCGGAGAACCGATTGATTATGCAAGGTCACAATTTCAACTCCCGATAAAGTGTAGATTTATGTTCTTGGGTCTCACACGATTTGAGACACGTTTTTATTTTTATTGCTCTTGTAAATGGAAAATACTAATTTTTTATTATTATTTATAGGCTCAAAATACTTTTTTAAATGGAAGTGTATTAGGTACTGTTTGAAATACATAGATGGATAAATTAAGTTGTTTACTAAATTTCATCTATTCAAGTGTAGGAGACATTAAAAGCACTAAAGCTCAAGCTTTATGTTCCAAGATCGGTAGAAAATTACGTTCAGAATTACATTTATACCGAAGGTCACTCGGCTAGAAGTTGTCTAATGATTTTCTAAAGCGATCTATGATTGGTATATTAAAATGCACTTTGCGGTTACGGAACATTTGCAGTGAACCGCAAAACGTCACTTTTAGTTACTAAAAATATTAGAAAAAAATATAAGAAAAAAATATGAAACCTAATTAAAAGGTTATTTAAAAGCAAATTAAGTTATTATTACATTTAATTAAAATTTGCCTTCTATTGTCTGTTGTAACATGGTGATACACACCTATGTTCAGTAGGTAGGTATTAAATATTGATGTATTATTGTAAACCTTTGTTATTTGCAACACGTGTACACAACACTTTACAAATAAGCAAGTAAATATATGCATTGTATGTCACTGACTCCTTATCTTCGACACGACTTTGTAAACTGATAGGTAATTACATTTTATGGGTCATTACTACAAGCTTGTACCAAACAATAACTGCATTTTATTTACAAGTGTATTGTCTGAATGCAAATAGTTCCATGTTTCTCAAAATCACTAAGGTAACTTGCATATTTAAATATCTTTCCAGTATCTATGGATTGCATAATGTATTGTCACTTCATACAAATCTGAATACCAATATATTATAACGAAGGACCTACACTAGAATATTAATTAATGCTTATTTTAAAACTACTTTATATACAAGTGTTGGAATTAAGTAAGGGAAGCAAGTTCGATTACCGTAGTTGTGTTTATTTATTAGGTCAGTTGTAGTTTTAGAACTCATCATATACGAAGTTTATCTGGTAATGAATAATTTATTACATATATTTAAAGTAATGACTATTAAACTCTCCAACACCTCGAGCGTAATCGCAATTTGCAAAATATGGTCGGCGTCTGCGCAGGACTTACGAAACCAGGAACAGAAATTGCAGATACCTAACAGACGTGATATAATGGCATTTACTGACGGCAAACAGGTGTCTTGTTAGGTGAAAGTGGGCTTTGCATTCAGCCATAATATACAGAATGGCCGGCGAATAAAGGATATTAGATAACAAAGGAAACAGATTGATGATTCCTGAACGCAAATCGTCACTAGCGTTAGTGATTCATGGCATGAATCACAACGCAATATCCTACTTTTTGTTTAATACGATACTTTTGTCTGATAAAATACTTGTCTTCCCTGCAAACAGCCATTTTTTGTTGAGATATGCTTTGTTTCTAGATAAGGCAAGCCAGCAATTATAGAATCAACCGCAATTTGACCTTGTGTAACTTTTACATAAGGGAATCTAGAACCACGTGCTTGGATTTGAACCAAATCCTTTGCGTGCGAGATGTCGTTCTTATACGCTGCTACCACTGTCAACAAAACACACATGCTCCGGAAATGAAAAGGTAAGGGGACTGAAGTAAATAAATTTACGTGTGGGTTGCGAGTGTTGCGACAAACTATTTAAATCTAAGTTCAAGTAGCTGTGACTTCCGTCCGGTTGCTAGTTGAGCCCTTCCTATAGTTTGACTGACATCTACGTAGGTGATAGTAGGTGACTACGTAGGTATACTAACGAAAATATCAGTAAATTTGTTGACTTGCATTTCCGCTTTCTAAGAAAGATAAGGGTAAATGAAAATTTTGTAAGTAATATCAAGTGGACGTTTGCTGAATTTGGCAAAATATGACTTCCTAGCTCTGTATAGTGGTATATGCAAGGTTGTAGGCTTGGGCTAATCTTTAGATCCTTGAATGCAACAAAGCTAGGCCCACACCTCGGGCAGACTTTATGAAAGCGAGCACGAAGTGTGTCACGGTCTAATTGAACCCGCGCTGGTGACTGGGCACGTTCCACACGACATATCTGTGTAATTTAGAGTTTAGACTCCACGACGGACCGTTACGCTTCTTTGTGATGCGCAACTTTATGAAATGGGATCGTAGCTAATTGCAACAGTGCTGATTTTCCATGTTCACGGCTGTGTCTCACTGGAGTACCTGTGGCATCGGCAATAAGAATGTCGATTTCATTCACTTGCAATTTGGGAATGCATCAATAGAAGATGACAATGATATTGTATTCTCCCAACACCTGGGAACACCTTCTACAGGGAAGACAGCTTTAAATTTAAGAGGATTTGTTATAAGTAAGTTGTGTTGATAGCTATTAGAAAGTATATGGCATTATCAATATGAGAATATTTTTTAAATAAATTATGTTTCACTAGAAAATATGCAACATCATGTTAGCATAGTCAGAATAGATAACGGAGCTATTTTTGATGTTAATATAACTAGTAGTCAAAAAGAGATAGACATAAATACAAATAATTAAACATTTTTGTTGGCCATTAAATAAGATTGTATATATATTGTACTCATTTATGTCATCACAGCGTCCCAGAGAGAAAGATCCCTTAACAGGCTTTGGGGCGATGTTATTCGTTATTCGGAACTAATTACCGGAGCTCGACTTTAATTGGACATCGAAACTATGTCTCGGCGACGTGATGCAAAAAATGGTTCTTATAAAGTGAGCGATCTTTATTTCCACAGTGACTAAATAGGAATTTAGAGAGAAATGCAACATTCTGCTGTTGATCTCAACAAAGTCGTTCAAAATGAGATATGAGCATGCCAATAATTGGCTAGCTGTCGTATGGAATTCATTTAAGCACTGAAGGTGTTTATTTGGTGCAGATATATGTCTATTATATACATGTCTTTGTAATTGAATCCAATTATTTTTCTACTTAGTCCCATAAAAATGTATTCCCGTGAAATCCGTCTGTACACAATGTTCAACATCAAGGTTCTGCTATATCATTGATCGTATCATTCACACAGATATATTTTGTGACAGTTGACGGAACATTCTCAAATTACTCTTCGGTCGACTGAAAACAAGTCAAAAATAACTTACCCTCTTTTTACGGGGGTGCAGGTCTTCGTAATCCATGGCTATGCCCTCATCGCTGAAGGAGGACGAAGCCGGAGGCGGCGACGGGGTCCCGGAGCGCCAGGATGAGCCGGAGCTGCTGCTGGCCCCGGGAGACACCGATGAACGGCCGCCCCATGCGCCTGCGCAAACAAATAGCGTTCTAATCCAACAGGCGAGACATATACGCCGTGTGTTTGTATCAATTTATCTCGTAAATAAATATTGCGGTTTAATATTTAAAGTAGTCTTAAACCTATCTCAATATTTACATTTAAAGACCAAATTGCTATTGTCAATCTATTTTGTGATATGCAATACGATTGTTTCTAAAGTTAGCCCGTGCACATGTTTATGTTGAAGATCTATAAACTTCTATGGCAAGAGGCGTGTTTGAATCATACTCGTACAATATACAGAAAGCATTTCGGTGTCGTATGTCGATGTGATTGGTAAACTGCTGATGTTATCACGGTGACGCTGTAGTATAGACACAACTTTTGTTGACATGATGAGTCAGTACGCATGAATCGGAAGTGCAATTACAGATAACACTTCAAGTATTTTGTTAATTCCAGCTAATGGAATTAGTTCATCAATAGAATATACCAATATGACGTACCTATGTATTAATTTTTATCTGTTTTAATTAAAATATAGTTTTTTCTGTAGGTATTTGCAAAATATTAAATTACATGGCAAATATTAATATCGTTCAACCCTTGAAATACGGATGTGTTAGCTGGAAACGCTATAATTGTAAGTAGATACCAAAAATGGGTCTACATCCTTGGATGATGTTTCTAAAAATATTCAGTCAGTGTGTGTGTGCCTTGTAATCTATGTCAAGATAATCTGTGACATACGTAGCGGGAGAAATTCGATGCTACGTATATCTAGAAAAGACGATTACGTAACTACCAGTAAGTACAGTTATGCGGTTTCTCGAAACCACTGTCTACAGATAATGTAATGTAAACGCAAGCATGTTTAATCATAAATCAATGGCAGGCCGAATCAAGATGGTGCTGTTACTATCGTGGTAACGGTATAAAGAAACTAAATACAATAAATTACGAAACGGAAATGCGGACAGTCACTTTCACTGGCAAGTGGCGCTGCGCGGGCGCAGCTAACACGCGCCGACAGCGTTAGATGGCTTGGAAGATGAGTCGTTAAGTTTTATGATGTGCTGCGAACTGTGCTTCGAGATTGCGTAATGCGCTGCGCATACGACTGCCTCGCGGAAAAAGCCAAGTCGGACTTAAAAAAAATGTATACTCTCAATTTCCCGTATATACATTTTTTTCTGATTTTCTTGCTTCAAATTAAGCATATTCTATCATATTCTGTACCTAATTAATATCCGACAATAAATAAATAAATAATATGGAGGAATAGTATAGTCACTAGACGAATAGACCTGTCTATAGAAATCATAATAAAAATTCGAAACTAATTTATCAATTCAAGATTTTATTTACCTTATCCATATAAAACTTGTACACTGAGCAAAAAATATCCTTCCTAATAATTTTAAATGCAGTTTGTGCATTGTTTTTTTGTCTACGTGTATTCTTGTTTTACTTGTATATCTAGCGAGGCACGAAACGTTAGAAATCTTATTTGGTTGAAAATAAATATAGCTAAATACTAGATGTCTGGTCAAAGCTAAATAATTGGTTACCTCAACCCTGAGCGACGAGCGTGGCAAAATGAAATTCTATTTTCTAAACGGTAAAGGGTCAATTTGATCGATTATTACACGTATGAACAATTACAATTATTGTTGCTATGGCTATACAAATCGACAGCTTAATTAGTTTTTGCGTAACTCTTTACGTGTAAAAAAGCACATATTGCACTTATAATGCTTGACTTTGCGGATTTAACCATTTATGTGCGAAGCAATGTTTTAGTAATGAAGTCTTTGTTATAGCGATGCCTTTTAAGTAAATTCCCCAGTGGTATATTATGTATTATATGAGCAGGAAGTTACTGTAAGTTACTACTAACCAGTACTATGTTCCAATATCATAGAATTTCCTTTAGTTCATAGTTTCGTTGCGAAATTCAATTTGTCACTTACTTTACGCGATTTAATTATAGCTTCAAATTTGGTTAGTTATGAAAACGCTAGAAAATCTGCATCGAGCGATAAAGTCAGCCGCCTATCGAATTACATCCGATATTCAAAGCAAGTAAGTAGATGTAAGAGTAATAAAATACTTTGGCGCAAGTTAAGTTATCCGTATAATAATATTAAAGGCGTTGGTGGAGATACGCTTAAGTTAAGTAAGTAGCCATTCGGCGGGAGCTCATCACGAGAGACGTATACCGAATACCTGTCTAGACACTGTCTAGACGCCCAGTCTAGACGTTTTCCACGTTTCATACATTTTGCACTAAACTCAACCTGGACCAAGCGTCAAAACTGCTGTTTTATTTTACAATTGTAACCCTCAGTCATTTGCATGTAAGACACTGTAGATTTTATTGGTTATTTCTTTACGGGAATATTCGCTTCGTCTTATACATTTTAAAATGCAATAGAGCTGTGCATAGTGCATTATGTAAATGGTGATCGCCCATAGTATCTTGCGTTTGCGTAGCACGGCCGTGCCTATGATGCAACTGCAAGCCTTCACGACTTAGGTTTACAATAAAGTTTTATGCGGCACTAATTTCATATTATTTATGAACAGGTTCGAACCTTATTTGAAACTAAATGAAGGCACTAAACACTATATTTTTAATTCAGTTATCAGCTAGTTACATTTTAAGACTAAAATGAAGTTTAAGATTAAGACAAAGAAGTGTAGTATGAAGTACCTATACTAAGCATTTACGTAGAAGCTGCGGTTCTTTCCATTTCCAGAAGATTTCCAGAAGGTTTCCAGAAGATGCAGCGGCTACGTGAGTGCCGTGTCGCCGTGGTGTTCAGTGTCGTGACTTCGTGGTGTCCAGTGTCGTGTGGTGAGCACTTACTGGGCCGAGGCGAGTTGGGTGAGCAGCTGAGCGACATGAGCACAAGCGCGGCGTTGCACTCGTTCATCTGGTCGTCGCGCTCGCCGTAGCCCAGGTCGCAGGAGCTGCTGGGACCTCTTTTGCGTGACCTTCAAACAAAAAAAAAATCCCTTAAGTATCATAGAATACAAAACCTACGCTTCGGTGGTTAACCTAGGTAGGCCTTAGTGGAAAATTTAGGCTCCTGTCGAGATTATAGTTAGGTTTTATCATTGTAAAAATATGAATAGATTTTAAGGTCTGTTATTTAACGGAAGTACAGTTGGAAGTTTGCTGGTCAGGGTCTGAGGTCCTCCTGATCTTGAAGGACCTGGTTTATAATTATAGGAACGAACGTAGTGCCATGGTAACTCCGACCCTGTTCACACTAGTACACCTCTTACGTGCGCCCGTAATAGCCCTATCCATTAGTGCACGTATCAGCCCATCGCGACATTTTGTTCGAAAATAATTCCGATATCAAATCGCAATGTAGTTCGTGCCTGCAAATTACCCTACTGTCTAAGTCTACGCTACTAAAACGAATCGATAATTCTACGAACGCTTACGATTCCTAGAAAAATCAATAACAACATGCAATGCACTCCAATGGAATGGAAATCCATATAAATGTGATTTAAACGAGACAAGCTGTAGATCGAGTGGGCATTTCTTCAAAGTTATTCTTAGGTAGTATTCAAATTCAAAATTAGAGAGTCGCATCGGCCGGGTAACAATCAAATCAACAAGTCTAGACTGGTTTGTTGACCTCCGCTATTAAGTTCACGAGATGGCATTGCTCAGATGGGGCCCGGCCGCGCCCCCGACTTCTAGGGTGGGTTGCGCAACCGGCGGCGACCCACAATCACGTGCAGACATTCGACGTCGTGTGCGCGAGCCAATGATCTCGGCCAGTCTTATCACCCTGCATCACCTTCACAAGGAGAGCCGTTCACCTCGCTTGCCACGTCACTCCGCTCCGTGATCTACGCCAGGCTAGCTCGCTTGCGCCGGCCCTGTGCGGTCGTCATTTCGTTCAGCCTCAATTTTTGCCGCAAGTGTATTAATATTTGCACGGAGTCAATAAGATTAATTAGGTTTTTTAAAATGGTAACCAAATTTTTTATATGCAGACCACCTCAGTAGTTGGTCTGCGAGTGCGTGTTTACAAAATTTAGCTATGCATGATGTTCGTGTAACAGTTATAGCTGTGTCGGTATTGAAAATCAAGGTTGAATCAGATAAGTGTGGCCAAATGTCGAAATGACGAAGTGTCATTCACGGTTGTGTAGGTACACAATACAATAGATTTAGCATTGCAAAAACTATAAAATTTTACGTAGGTCGGTAGGCTTAGCTCAATGTCAGGTTGAATGATACACGCCGCAATGTTGCCAATGACTGCGTTGATGACGCAGATCAGTCTAATCACAAATAAACAGTTGGCTATGCAAATAAAAAGACAAAGGGTGATGTTTGCGTTGTTTTACGTAATGACTTCAGTTGTATTTCGTGTGACGCTCGAGTCAACATGGGCACATATGTGAATCAGTTCATTTTACGTATAACTATAACCATGTAGATAAAACAAAATTGAATATGTCTTTTGCATTAATGAAATATGTAAATGTAAAAAGCATAAGGAAGTAAAACCCATATGTCAGCTATACATCTACTTTAGAGGCGACTAACAAAAAAAATATGACTTAAAAATAAAATTTACATACTACAATGTGTAGAACAGGATTTTAAAAATTCATAGGCGTAAACCTTGGCCCTTAAACTCTCAAGGGCTTCTGAGTGTTTAAAAACTCAACACTTCGTTTTCTTGAGATGATAATTGATATTTGAATAAAAAACGGTTAAGACAATAATTTGGAAATATATACGATGAAATAAGTAATTTATGACTAGAAATAACACTGTCCGGACTAAACGCGATATTAATTATGTAGTACATGAGTACTTACAGCTTGACGTTTTGGGCCGTGTTGCAACGACCGTGGTCACAATCATATACCTAAGTAATTTATGCTTAACAGATAGATCAACCAACTTAGAGAGATTGCAATCAGTATTAAAAAGTCTAGAACCTGGATACTTTGCCTCAACCTAACAATAAATGTATCGCTTGTAAATATAGCCCTTTACAGCGGAGGATGCTTTTAGCAGCGAGCGCCGGTTCAACGATAGTTCCAAAGTTCAAGGGCCCAACGAACTTTCCTCCAAAAAATGTTGATCCGCGCCGGGTAGTCATAGACTACCTAGTTCAGGCTTGAGGTGAAGGGTCGGAGGCTGGGAGTGACGGGCGTCCTTGCGGGCGGGCGGCGGACCGTTGACTCGGCCCCGGGCGCGCCCCGCGACGCGTCCTGTGTTGTCATGTCCATACACAAACTAGATTACCTCAAAGATACTAGAAAGTGCCAGACGATTTCTTAGGTCGTTTAAAGTAAATTATTTGTGTAGGGAACGGTAAATGAAGATATATCTTATATCCTAAACGATTTTGGTCCGCTTAGCTAAGATATTCATACTAGTTACTTCTAGTTATCTAGAAAATATAATTAGCATAGACACTAAAATGGTACGTAGGATTATTATAGAACTGTATTAAAAGACATGATCAAAATAATGTGGCCAAATTTAGTAAAAGTATGAAAAAGTAGCCTGGCAATACCGGCGGTTGTCGACACCACGCATACTAGGGCTAGCGTATCGTTCGGGAGCATTCCCCGAAAACAGGACTTTGATAAATTTCACGAATCCTGGAACTTGTGACCCTTACTCTTGATCGTTCGCTTAAGTCTGAAGGGCAGCCGGGGCCTAACTAATTTCGATGTCAAGATGTCTGGATATTAAAAACGTTTATGAAAATAGAGAGGTCGTTTATGAAAAGTGAGCCAGGTCATAGTTATGTATGTTATAAAAGTCTAATTTAAATTGGATTTTGTCATTTAATAGGTTTCTGACATACTGATCAATGTCTGTGTAAAATAAAAGTTTTCGGTTGAGAAAGAGGGTTTCTTATGAGACATAAACCTCTTAAGATATTTCTTTTGGAAATTTGTTGTATAAATAAATATGAAAATACAACACCATAAATGGGTGGTTAGAACGCCATTGTTACCCTACAGACGCACCCCAGATACAAGGTGTATTCACCCGCGGCATCGCGACCTACGCTCCCGCGCCAAAACAGATCTCCGTACTGTAGTGTAGGTCACTTCTATCACCCACGCACGATTCTAATCAAATTAACTGTCAACCATAGACAATACTTACAAGACTACCAAGAATAAATTCAAATGTGATAATACGAAAACATTAACACAGTGTCATCATTGGATATAAATTGCTATCTATTCTACATAATATTGTGTGATAATTATTATTCAAGGTAGGTCATATAAAATATTGAAAGTCGGTAACGGAGCTATCGATTCATTCAACTCTCGCGAAGGCTGTCTAGGTTAAGCAGCAGTACAGGGGTCGTTATCGGTTAATGGCGTCTGCCGCGAGGTGACATTGCTTATTTACTCGCAATAATGGGGATGCTAGCGCGATACCGAAAACATTCACAAAAATAGACTCTGACGTAATACTTTCCAACGGATTGAAGCGAAACAAAAGTTTCGTCTGTTACTCACGCTGATAATTTCTGGAGAGCTGGCAGGAAGTTCTCAGAAGTTTTGCGTTACATTCTTGGCGTCACGAAACTGGCCCGCGGACTCGTGTTATTGACGTCAAGGTATCACGCGCGCATTATTCATTGGTCGGGTGTCGTGAAAGCGTTGCATGTGCGTAGCTAAGTGAGGATTTGGTACATTTAGCTTCGGTCACCGGCCGGCCGGCGCGGCTGTGCACACTCGCCTCCACGCGGCCCGTAGCATTGGGAACGACCTTGCTGCCTGTTGCCGGTGCCGCGAACAACGGTGACATTTTGTTTATTAATCTACGTATAAGTACGCTGCGCAAAATAAAGCACGCGCACTTTATTAATCGTACATATTTGCGTTATCTTTTCGGAGCGTCGTTGTGCTTGTTGTACTTTCTGGGCGAATTCACGTCGCAGAGCTTGTACAGAACATGTCCAGGTCGTAGACTGGTGATCCCAGCAGTTGATTGAGTGTGAGCTCAATAAATACTAGGTCAATCCTTATTTAAAAGAATATACGATTTATACGCTGCCACGAAACGTCAAATTGGAAACTCTTTTGTATTTGATGTGCTGGATAAAGAGTTTCAATGCCATATGGTAATTGCGCGATTTAAAAAGTAAATCGCAAGTAGGTACTACTTCTGTTAGAATGGAAATTTCGTAAACATTTATTTTCGGTGAGCTCGAAAGCGGCGGATTTTTTGCAAGCATTGATGTAGGTCGGGGCACGTTTTTTCGTGTTATAAAAACAAGGTCCGGTGTGATTGAGCTAACGCGTCGGCTCCGTGCCCGCCCCGCGCCCCGCGCCTCCACGCAGTGAGGTCATCGCTGAACTTGGCTCCAGCTCTATCACCTCTAATGATGGCTGATCTTTACATTGTCCGACCATTCTAGGCCGCGGGAACAATGCCGATTAACGCCTTCATTATCCAATTCAGGTGATCGCAGGATCATCGCCCTCGAGAGGAAACCCGATAAGAGAGGGATAAATTATTCATTGTATAGCATTGAATTCGATACGACAACGACATAATGTTATGTCGAAGAATTACATTGAACTTGAGCGTTGCTATAAAAACAATAATAAGTGGTTTCGTTTGAGTGTTGTCCGGTCAAAATGGAGGTGACCTTCGGCGGTCGCGGCGGCGTAGCAACATTAGTACTTGTCACGCTGCAGAGCTGATTCTACCGGGCTACAATCAGCCAGCTATTAGTGGCAACCGCAGTTCTTTATCCTATCCGTTTCTAAGAACCGACGATGGTTTTTGTTCCCCGTTCGGTGGAATAACCTGTGGGTCGGTTGAAGGAAAGTCAAAAGTGGAGTGAGTAATTGATCCCGAGTACCGTGAACTCCTGGCATCATGCTGACGTACTGACACCTTCTCTTTGTGCGCGTAACAGGTAATTTCGCACAATCTGTATGCATAATATGCGGCGATCTACTGGATAGAGATGTTAAATTGAAATAGTTTGCATAATATTGAATACAATTATTGCTGTAACACTTTCTCTAGACGAAGGCGGCATTCCAGCACCTGCCAAATGAGATAACGGGCCACTACTTCAACGAAAGCAAACGCATGGCCACGAGAAAGTGTGGCCCCACTACCAGCGCAGCTCGCCTTCTCTTTGCATGTTACGCAAACGCTTGCGGAATGTAAACCGATGTAGAAGTTCCCGGCCGCAGGAAAGGCGCAGCGATGTCCTTATGTTTATTTAACGATATTGTAGCGGCGCATAAACAACTGCTTATTGTGAAACCAATACTTAAGATAGACCTACACTTCCATACAATTATCTGTTTTAGGTATCTATTAGGTGTACCTACTCTTTGTGGATAATACGGTCACACCTAATGATCTTCTACTCAAAAGATAAAATGATGTAGCAACTATTCTCGTACTGGTTTGTGAAGCATGAATTTTGTCATAAGATTAAACGTTACATTATAATAAGAAATGACATTGAGCCGGCACGGAGTGGTAAAGCAAGGCAAATCAACGTCTCGGTGACAGAGCGAAGGCTTTTTGACTTGCGACATCAGAATGCAGGTCATGTTGCCGCCCTACTGCCCGACTAAGGAGGCTGGCTGCATAGTCGAATCGCCTAGACACGATAATTTACAGATGCCTCGCGCATCTCCAAATAAGTCGCAAGGCAAATTACTTATTCAAGAGCCTTCAGCCACACGGAGTCCAAGACTCCTGTGCTGTGATAGAAACGAAAGTCAAAGTCATTAGCAAGTATAAATTCATTACATTGATTATTTTGGTCTCGCTTCGTGTCGTCGCGTCGGCACATTGTTCGATATCACTTTAGCTAGTGTGTGTGGCATTCCATTTTGAAACTAGGTCACTGTGTCAGGTGGTGCCCGCGCCAAGTATCAGTTGTAAGCGTAGCATTTTGAATTTCGTTGATTTATTTTTTCCCGAGGATTTTATTCCTGAAACGGGCAACCACTAAGCTTTCTCTTATTTATGCTACAGTTTACAGTTATTTCCAGACTCTAGAATGCTTTCAACCGTTCCTAAGAAGCTGTACAAAATGGAAACTGTTATCTCGACTTCCAAGTCCGTCGAATCAAAAGAAAACGAATGTTGGCAAACTTTCACTTCGTGGTCCGGTCCCGTGATTGCGAAATTTGTTTCAATCACGAATAGAATTTCAATCTTATCTATGATACAATACAATAAATGAGACCGTGCAACAATTTATATCGATGACTTAGTAGTACCCGATCAATCACGGTCTGTCTGTCTGTTGTACCTGTATTTCTAAATCAGATATAGGCTTCATCCCGCAAGGAGGCCTCGAGAGCAAAACAAGTTTCCAGCAATTACTGTCTCTGCTTTAAATATCAACAACTGGCTTTTAAGGCGTTTATATTAATAAAATTAATTCACCGTCATAAGTAAGTATATTTTTGCCGGATTCATTTTGTCCTCGGATAGGATCCGTTTTAGCAGATCAGCTTTCGTTAATTACCCTGAGACTTTGAAACTTTTGAATCCATTATCTCACACAATTTATAGTCTAATGTCGAGATTGTGATATTTACAAAATTACCAAACTCAAGCGCAACCTGGTTACAATGAGCTGTTAATTCTCACAAGAATATAACGGTAAGTAGTTAGTTGGTGGAGATAAATCGTTTGTAGCGATTTAAGTACAGATTACCCTCGCGAGTCGGTTTCGGCTGGTGTTGTGAAATTTGGACCGCGGGCTGAGGTCTCGCCTCTCACCGCGATCATGATGAAAAGTGAAACTGCGGCGTCGACGAGCGTCACGTCGCTACAGTCATTTGATGCCGTTTGTTCCGGTTCTATTGCAATGCATTTTAGTTCTCCCGCTGACCCCAACAATAGCGTCTCAAGAGAGTATCGTTTCAGTTCGTACTTAATCAAATTCACGCTTGCACTGAATGAATTTGAGTGACGAAATTTCTTACGCGTTATCTTTTGCTGGATTTACAGTCGTAATAGTATTTATGTAATTTACTGGAATTTTTTAATCGTTCTCACAATGTTGCATTGTCTGTCCCTGTGTGCGTGGCGGGCCTGAGGGGGCAGCGGGCGGCGGGATCCGGCCGCAGAATGTAGGCAAGTGTGACAAGGACACGCCCGTACTCCGCGCTAACACTTCCATCCAGTTTCTAACGTGCTCGGTGCGCATTTCGCAACGCCTGCGCCCGCGCCCGCTCGGCCCCACTTCGCCGACGCCGATGCACGCTCGCGACCGATTACACCTACCTGCAAGGTAACCCACCACAATACACAGCCGCACACTACTATAACTCAACGCTAGATTTGGAAAGTGTGATGCAAAACGGTGTCCGTATGCGTGTGCAGTTTTCGTCTCGACCTCAATGAGATTTCATAGCCCATCTTGTCTTTTAGATATGGCCATTGAATTATGTTGACTTTTGGAAAGGTTTTTATAAATTTAGTGCCTCGTTTGGTGATTGGAGCCGTTTCAATCGTGCTCTTTTTTAACTCCGAATACGTGAGGATTTCCCGCAAAAATCTGATATGGTATGTAACGAGGCTGCAATGAGCTGCGGTATTAGAAATGAGATGACCTTCCTTGCAGTTGGCATGGCGACGCGAGCCGCTGCCTCAAGGCGAAACAGCATCGATATTTGTTAATTACACTAACCTGTAACACGCAGAATTGCGACTCTTAAAGACAGAAGTCGTGACTGTTTTGCCCCTCATTCAGATTATATCGTTTGCTGATTTTGTAAGCGTTCATAGATGATCCATTAAATGGTCCTAGTTGAAATTATATATACACGAAACAGCGATCAGAATAAACTTACATATATGAACGGTATTCATTTAAATTTTCCGAATAATTAATCATTAATATAGCCTTGGATCACCATCTTTAATGCTACTGCGTTTGGACTTTGTAGTTTTTTTATATAAATACCTAAAGCAGTTTGTTATTCTAGCCCATAGTGCTAGGTAGTCCAGGAATCATTATTAGTGGCGAGTTCCGGACGCATAATACTCAACTTCAATTCAATTCGAATTTGCTTCATCACTGTATCGCCTTGCAATCTTAGTCACCCTGTTTGAAACCTAAATGTTATCTGCTTACCCTTGCATGTGATGTGCAGGCACCTCAATGGTGGCGGAGGCGCGGCGGCGGTCCCCAGCCATGTCGGCCAGCCTAGCGAAGTCTGTGTCCACATCAGCCAGACGTGCGGACTTGCGAGACTCCAGCAGTCTTATTTCATCTAGCCTCTTTTTAAGCTCTGTTGGCGCCTGTAGACAAAGACAAAAAAAGGTTAAAATAAAAAATATTAAGCACTCTATTGGTAACAAAGAGAGCCTTAGTGACAACCATATTGCCCCAAAAACATACTTCACTTTGTACCAAACTATCTCATACACGTATATTTTTTCGTCACAGCAATTTATAACTGGATCGTGTTAAATTAATCAGACCATACAAATTGTGCATAGTTACAGCGTATACGTAAGAGATATAACATTGCATGCATGCACCAGTAAGTGGGTGTGAGCACGAGATCAATATGGCGACCTTCGCCCGGCCGGCGGCTGACGTCATGACGTCACCGCCTGCAACTGCCCGAGATGAGCTCTGTGTCACGAGCTCACCATTAATGACGACATCCTACTCTTTATTTATGTACCTTGAAATTGACTCTGTTCATAAACTCTGAATTTAACAACTACACTTTTGAGAAATACTGTAATGCAAAATTTTATTGTGGCAGCAATTTCGTATTTCGCTTGACCCATAAAAACAATGTTGTGCGTTGAAGCCGTGATTATTCTGTTCGTTAGGAAATCGTTGGTTTGCAACCTTCGAATCAGGATATCACTGTCAGTGTACTAATTTACAACTTCTCGATGTGGCAACTCTTACGCCGTATGACATATTCGACGTGTAATAAATTCTAAATATGACCGTGGAGGCTCAATCGTAGACCGATACCCACATGATTCAGATCAGGAAATAGCAGAATGTGCAGTTATGTAGAGGTGAACAAGTCCATATCTTTGCACTTAGTACGTTGCTCGGCAAATGCTTGTTGCATGTGCACGTGTACAATATTGCCTTTCCGCATAACGTTGAAAGGTCAACTTTTCTGTCTTTAGTCGTTTGTTATATTGTAGTGTAGTAACCGAATAGCGTAACATGAATAGCAATGAGAATTAATGAAGTAAATGACGCAGTTTTGAACCTAGAAACTTGAAATATTAAATCGAAGGCCGCTCAAAATGTAAAGGTTTTACCTTTCACAAACGGAGATACAAAGCTACTAATATTCACACGCTGGGTACACGTAGGAAGAATACATCTTAGCCTATGCGTAAATCACTGTCGCTCTCTGTTGACGTCATTTTACTTGTGAAGCAATTGACGTTGGGCTATTGTATAATGTAGTATGGCTTTCCGTACAAGTAGGAAGTAGTTATATTAACTGTATAGCGTATTTATGACGCTTCTTAAAATACGTAGTGGCTGCAAACATTTCATATATGTACGTTCATACATGTCTTCTGTTGAACTTTTGTTATTAAGCGATTAACACCCGTAATGCGTATTGAATGGAGATAATATTAAACGTCAATTGACGACGAACGCATTTAGCCTCGTTAGTAAATGGTTTCGGCGACCTATTCCAGAAATCGTTAACCTGAATGTGGCACTAAGCAAGTTCGGTGAATATCTGTGTGTGCGTATTCGAAATAATGCTAGTTTAGGCAATTTCCGTTATTTGCGTATCATTTTAGAATTACAATTTTCGAATTGCAGCCAGTTTTCGTTATCTTCGAATAAAGACATATCAAATCAGGTGAATTGTAAGTGCATTTAGTTAGAGGTTAGCTTTCTCCTAAACGTCATCAAATTAAAGAGATCTCCATAAACGGACATAATTAAATTTCATCCATGTATGATGTGCCAATGATATTCATATTAATGATAGCTCTAACGATATGCTGCCTTGTTAGTAGGTACTAAGACTTGTAATGTCATCGAAATTAATGGTGCCAGCACAAATGATGAATCCGTGCGTACGCCTTCTTATACTGATATATTGATCAAGTAATCGTAGAATTACGACATGAAATCCACGTTTTAATTAGTAAGAGGAATCCGTGTTTTTATCTGTGAATATATAAAAGTAAAGGTTTTAGAAAATTCCGTATTAGGGCTTCATTTTTGTAATGTGTAGTTTTCAACTTGATTACGTGGCAAACTTCTTGTGTCACTTTCACTACAAACTACTGCACTCTATCCGTAGGAATTTTGTAGAGTGGACCGCATCCATTATGTGCATTACAGAATTTTGTATTCCTCCTGTTCTACACCAACAGTACGTCCCGTAATGGTGCTTAGAGAGGTGTTAACAAGGCCCAACATAAATCGTCTTAATAGCCGTGAAGTCCCATAAATTTATTACGTGTAATTCTAAATTGCTGCGCTTGCGCCGGCGAGTGCTGATCACATCATACTTTCACTTTTAAGCGATTTCGTGCGAGTGCGGACGCGCCGACGGCTCCGACACACGCCCCGCACCGGAACAATGAAAGTTGTTTTAATGAGTATCTCCAAATGGGCACCACGACACACATTACTCTTGAACCTTGCGACTGAAGCAGAGCATTCTGGTTTTACTCACTGCCGAATTCCTTCGTTGGGAATGCGAAAAGGTTTTATTTAATATCTTGTAACTGTTGCACATTTATATACTTTGGTGTAAATGTGCATTCCTAAATAAAATGAAACCGGATCTATTAGCAAATTCATTATGACGTATTACTTAACTATTACATTAACAAATACATTAGCTTATTACTACTTAGTCTTTATTACTATCTAAATTGTGACAGAATTGGTTTGGACATAATATTTTAAAATATAGCATGGATTTCAACTTAGATACTTTTAGAATTAATGTAGTAGTACAATATGTAAGTCATTGAGTATTAGGGATTCAAGGCAATAAGAGATAAGAATTATTAAATAAATATAACAAAGTACGCTATCTTATAATTAGCTAGAACAAACAATCTTCTTAAATCTTCTTTAAAGTACCACCTAGTTAACCATACATGGTTCGCATTAATACCGTTATGTAAAAGCGCCGCACTCCTAACATCCGTTTGCCTTTTCTAACGAGCCCACATTTTAGTGTGTGCGTCTGAATCTACCTGAATATGTTAATCGCTAATTTTCATTCATGTCATTATTTCCAAAAAACAAAAAGCGACGACGACTATAGTTTTAAAGGGCCGGTTTAAACGGACCGAAGTTCGTAGACAAGTTCCGTTATCCGTCACTGTCGCTTCTCGCTCTTGCTCCAATCCGGCGTTATGTAAAAAGTGACAACTAACTATTGCACAATTGCTTTATCGGATGGCGAAACTGCTGGATGCCGGTGAAAGCCACAGCGTGACTTTGACATGCTAACACTGGTTACAGCTGGTTATGCATTAGATTTATTACTTCCGAATCAACTACTACGAGTGAATGAGTGAATATGACGTTAGAATGTGTCTGTCCTCACCTACAAATAAATTTCAAGATCAAGACTGGTGTCGTAAGCTTGTGCTAATTTACTAGTCCAAACATTTGCACACAACACATGCAATTCTATAGTTAGTTATATATTCTATTAGTTAGTTAATTTGTAAGTCTCTGCAAATATATTACTTGCAATATACATTTTCACACATACACATTTTTGGTATTCTTGCAATGTAACATTCGTTTTCTATTTTTTGGCGAACAGTGAAACGCACTTTCACCGTGGAAATTGAGAGACCTATGTTGGAGAGAGGCGAAAAAACTAACGCTTTTTATTCGGCAACATTCCGCCTTCCTTTACAATGTCTATGGCCCAATCAAATTAAATGAAAGTGTTAAGCAATTCTATAGACCTTTCCAATGCTGACTATAAGTTGAACGTGTATTTGTGTTTTTCATTTTTATTTTTTGGTTGTGTTTCTTTTGATGCGGTAGATACATACACAGTATAAGTAGGCAAGTAATAAAGTTTCCATCTGCTGTTTAACTCTATGAATTATATGGTTCTTTGCATTCCAATATTGCGTTACAAAATTAACCAGCAACAACAAACATAATAATCTATTTAAGAGACTAAATCGGACGGTGTTTTTCCGGATTAAAAACTATTTAAAAAAAGACATTATTGGGTCAACTCGAACCGGAGCAAGTTTAACATCTCAAGGTTAAGACTGAGTGAATGGTCACTAGGGCTGCGCTGGATGTTCGGCACCCGGCTTGCGTAACCCCGGGCCGGTCTACTGCGCATCGATGTTGCCACGCCGCGCAAAACGGATTATCTATGCCCGTAACATTTGTGTCGAAACAGCTTCTATAGGTGTCTTGAAATACCGGGCGAGTCATTTGAAATCGATTAAAGGCTAATTTGATCAGTAATTTAATGTTTCAAATATTTTAGTGAATTTGTATCATATTTATTTTTTATTTATAAATATAAATTCCTAGTTGCCAAGATATTTACAAAAGATTACAAAAACTTATATTAAATAATTTTACTAAAGGGAGAAGACGATCGCGATTTAGCTCCTGTTAAATCGCGATCGTTGTGACAGAAAGAAACGTTGTGTAAAATAATAAGTGTAACAAGATATATTATTAGATCAATGTATATTTCGCATGAGACTATATGTTGCAGTGTTGACACACGCAGAGCTAGTGGCGAAAGTCGATGCAGTTATCAAACAAGTGGCATTGACTGCGTCGGCGTGTCATTGGCTGCGCGGGCCGGCCGGCGCGGCGCGCCGACGCCGTGCGTGACGACAAACGCCGGCCGGCGAACCTAGTTTCTACCTACTCCTAACCGAACCTGACATGCAACTACCAATCGTATAACCCTATCTTTAAGAACCACAAATGCTATGAATGCTGTTACGCACCATATGTAACAAATGATCCGGGATCATCGCTTGCTTTACTTGACGGTGAATTTTTCCAGCGAGTTACTTTCATTTTACTTTAGACAATCGATTTATTTTCTCATTTCATCGGGCCCGTTCGCCATTGTGCATTAGTAAACAGTTGTGACGTTTTACATGTTGACCTTAGTCATGGAGGACAAGGGTTGACAACAAGATAAAAAAAATTTTTCGTGTGTAGGTGTATGTAGGTATCGATTTATCACTTCATCACTTTGGGATGGTTTGTTGAACTTTACCTGCGAGTACAATGCACGTTTATCGATGGCAGGACACTTCTTCGTTGCAGGACAATGCACTTTCAATTCATCGCCTTGAGGTGGGAAAACAATAGATTGCTTTTGCAGTGACGACCGATAAAACTGGGGCTTGAATGCATTATCGCGATTCGTACGCGAAAGATTCAGAGTGTAATTTGTTAATGCAACATGAATCAGTAAAGCATTTGATTACAAGTAAAGTGGAAAAAGGCTTTTACAAATAAACAAACGTGTAAGTATCGATATCTGAGTCAATATATTTAGTTAAATTGTGGTCATATTAATGATGTTGACTTTCATGACAAAAAAAAAACACATTTTGACTGTTCAAACTTTTGTGCAAATGCAGACAATGTGGCGTCATCAGTTTTTATAATAAACTATCTGTAAATGAATCGCAGTGGATAATACGAAATGGCAACTCCAAGTGCACTAGATTTTCTCATGTAGAAAATAGGTTGACGTCTTCTAGCTAGATGATCTTTGAATAATCTTTTACATCCGTATACATCGGTGGGGTCTTTAAAAAACAAACTATCGAACCTATGATCAGTGATAGATGGGCATCTATTATTCTTTTATTAGATATTCAGTGAGGCTGCAGTTGGAGTCACGTAGACACGCATGCATAAGCAATTCGGTTGTCGAGTCGTTCGTGCACCGATAAATAGGCCAATAGCTATGGCACCAGCGGACAATACCGGCGTTGTCCCCACCGCGCTGAGTCAAACGAATAATTACCCCTTGCCCCTTATTGCGTCGCCTTAGAGTGCAGGATAGACTTACCTAATTATTTCTGTGACTCGTGAGCTTTTGGGCGACCATTATTGCTCAACACAAACCTTATTTGAAGATGTATATTTTCGGGCGTGACTATGAAGTAGGCCAATGCCTTCTTCCAACTACGCATACAGAATTTCAACCTTTTTACATTATTAAGTGACAGCCTGACTCATATAAATTTTTATTAAGAGCTCTTTATATATTTTACAGTAAACGAGTTAAAGTCGTCCAACTAGACAACTTAGCTGTAAGTAAACTTATTGCTATGCGTTTAACTTCGAAGCGGCAGAAACTACTGCGTGGGCGCAGCTCTACGCTCTACGCACTACATTAGCAACTTTACAAAAGATAAATAAAGCACGCCCCTGGCTTGTAGTGGGTTTGAACTACTTGACATTAAATGTCTTACTTTCTTAAAATAATTCGTGAAAGTCAGTATTCGCAAACAAAGAATTGTTTCATGGGTCGTTCATTATACCCGAGCAACGAACTCTATGTAGCGACAATAATACTTACATTTGTGAACTGTAAAAACACTATAAAATTAATAATGTAAGTAAATTCTTCAACATGTTGTTTATATTGTATTAACATTTTATTATGCATAACGAATAAGTAAACACGGTTATTTTTCTTTTTGTAATCTGACAATCAACATGCATGGTTATC
This sequence comes from Glyphodes perspectalis, assembly GCA_951394215.1. NCBI lineage: Eukaryota > Metazoa > Arthropoda > Insecta > Lepidoptera > Crambidae > Glyphodes > Glyphodes perspectalis. Next base: position 8,177,146 of record OX596201.1, read on the forward strand.
AAACCTAGAATAGATATAAATAATGTTACAATATAAAATGCTTAGGTAAACATAACTACTAAAACAGGTGTGCAGGTTTCATCATAATGTGAGAATGCAGCGATAAATAAATAATTTATATTGGCAACATTAACAAAGCTGAATGGTTGCGTGGGCGTCAGTTCTTGTTTGAAAAGTAGATGCAATCTTTATTAGCTAGAAAATCTTGTTGTTATACGACAGACAATGTACTCAGTATGAAAAAAGTATTACAAATAGTAACGTTTGCAAACACTAGTGACCTAGATTTAATCTAATAATTTCGTAATTGCGGAAGCTTTATTACATTTGTTTATTACACAGAATTCAAGAGCAATCAAGTCTTGCAAACATTCGCAATGAGGTTTTTATTTGAGCCTAATTGACAAGTCACGTTCAACGCACAGATTGTTGAGGAATTAGCTATTCTGATCGGATGTGTACGGTTAGGCCGGGCAGCCAATCGGTACGGCGGCCTTGCGCGATTAGCGAATACGAATCGCGAAGCCGAGCGGATATCGTGAAGCAGGGCTCGGGGCACGCGAGAACCGCCGGCAACGCTGCAAGCCAACCTTGCCCCAAAAATCCGTGACCCACATTTCAAACGTCAAAATGCAGCCAGCGTTTTTATTACAGCCATTCTCCTTGAAATAACCATTTCATTTGCTGTTCACCACCTTCATTTGGCGCCAAAAAAATACCTCTTACAGTAATGTGTTTAGAAATCGCTCGGACGTGATCGATTTGGACGTTGCACAAACGAAATAGGAGAACAATCGTCTGATGCGGTCGTGATTATGGATATTCGCGATTATTGTGCACGGGTATTGGATACTGCAGATTGGGTCCATTAGGTCAGCGTGATCGATTGCGCAGGACGAACCAGCCGGCCTAGTTGGCGCGGGGGCCGACCCAGGTCGCGATCCTAGCATCTAGGCGCCCTGTATTCGAGCCCGGCTAACCTACATGCTCTATTTCTGAACATTTATTCACTACTACACGCCCCGTTTGCACCGCTGTTGCGGGGGCCGTGACTTGCATTGTTACTACGTTGCAATTATGTCATATGCCTTTATTTCCTTAAACAATTGTTTCAAACGTGATGCAATGTTGCATACTCATTATTATTAGTCGTTTATTTGCAGATATGATCTATGTGTAAATCTCTGATTTGTTACCTACAGTTTCTTATGATAATGACCGTAAGGTGTCGTAAGTGAGTATACATTTGATTTAAAAGTACAATAAAGCCAATCGTGTATGTGGGTCAACGTCAGTCGTCGTCAGGAAACTGATATTGCGTAGCGTTTACAATGATGCAAGATGTGTGTACGTTAACATTTTATCTATGCTCGCTCCAGATAGTGGGCGTTTAGAGGTTTAATCAAACGGTGACGTCACAGAGCGATCTGAGCGAAATTAATCTCGGAACGACGTCATAGTGCGTCGGCGTGGGCTATTCGTGTAGGCGCGACGCGGCGATGACGTCACGGGTAAAATGCTACCGCTCGTCCCTCTCTCCATGGCGCGCGCGTGGGCGGCGCGTAACATAGCCGAGCTGCACGTAAATAAAATCGCAAGCCGGCGTCCGTCTTACGTAACTGAACGTGAAATCTGCACAAGGACGCACGCCGACGTTTCGACACTACCAGCCGTGATGCCATAATCGCATCGTTTACGTGCGACGTTTAGAAAAGTGAGCGTTCACCTTGAGATGGTTGTGAGTATAGTCGCCTCTCTATTCTTAGATATCGAAATAGCAGTGAATATATTTAAGGGGACGAGTGGCGAGCACGCAGGCGTCATGACCCAGCCTGACCCAAAAACAGAGTCCGACCCACCGCGCCCCGAGCTGCCAGTTGATAACGGATGCAGGAACCTGTTCGCTCACACGCGCGACGTACGCGACGCGCTGCCGACCCACCACCGTTACTTCGCTGACCTGACCACGCCAGCCTCACGTAGAGCTTTCCAACCGCATTGTTTACTAAGAAAATCACCGCAATTAATATATGTCTAATCTTAATTCAAATTAGAATGATTTGCCACACATACGATTATTATTAAGTACCATCGGATAGTAAATTGACAAGTCCAGAAAAAAATGAATGTCGAATTTTATGTTGCCATTATTTTAAGCCGCTAATGAAAAAGACATAATAAGAAATGAGAGTTACTATTTTAACGGCATTGAAATTGAGGAAATGATTTGCAAGGAGTACATCTAAGACATCTTATGGCCTTAATTGGCGTGATACAAATTGTTTAACAAATAATAATACAAGGAAAACGCAAGTGGAGGTCGAGTTTCGTATACGGGCTGTGCGTCGCTGGTTCAATATCAGCGATTCTGGGTCAGTGGGTCACCGTGCCGGCCCGCGGCCCCGGCCCGCCCGCCGCACTTGCAATTAAACAACTCTTCACTTACACAAAAACATCCAGAGACTACTTCAGTTAGTGTCTTAGTCATCGCTCTGTGCTATGCTGCAGCTCGAACGGCCAAGGTCTGGCACCTTTCATGTTGCCAGCTTTTTATGGTACAAACATTAGACATCGCCGTTTTGAATATTTCAACTTGCATTTCCTAAGTATACCACTTCAAAGATTGGGCAGTCGAGTAAAAATAAGCAGCTATAGCAAATATGTCCAAGGTTACACAGGTTCTTGTTAACGAGCAATAAGAATGTAAATTAAATGGTTTCCTGCAGTGGTAGAAATAAATTTCAAAAGCGTAAAGGAATTTTATCTTAATTTAGTACAAGAATCTATTGGCAGATATTCAAGTCGTACTATGGTAAAATTGATTTCGTAGAAAGATTCGCGTGCAACTGAGCTGAATGAACATCTTACGCCACCGATTCATAGCAGTGTAGTACTTGACCCGATCGAAATCTGCATAGCCCATGGTCATGTTGAATAAACAAAAACGTTTAACCTTCGCCCGTGGTTCTAAGACGAGTAGCAAGCATTGTTTGGGAGCGTCGGTGGCTGAATAAACGCCACATGAATAGGAAGGATGCTAAAGCTGTCGCAACTGTTGTAATTTGCGAGTGTCGCCCACGTGTTAACGGTTGTGGTGTGTTACTGTTAGCTCGAGCCCGAAAACGAGTAATTTCGTTCGCTGAGTCAGTCCACGACGCCGTGCGTGACGCCAGAACACCGCTTCGAACCAGTTGGCTGGTTGCAGCTAATGCCAGATTAAGAATGTAATATAATCACGGTGTCCTACATAATCTCGTGCCGATCGACATGAATAAAAGTGCAAATTGCACCGATTGAGATTCACACTTTGTTCTGCCTGTTGCTTAGATAAGAGTGTACGTATATCGTGTAACTATTTCAAGGCGAGATCAATGAGGTCACCCACAAAGGGCCGACCTTGCCTTCGCTGCTAGTGGGAGGACCATTACTGAGAGCTCAACGAAAATATACCAAGGTCTATTAGAAAGATTCACATTTTAAAACTATTAATAGACTTACTATGGTGCTTGTTCTGAAGGAAGATAAGGATGTTGACGCAAATCTTATCTTGAGCATATTTTTGTAGGTTATCAACTCGTTGTCAGAAGCAAGCATTAGGAATTCGATGATAGAAAATTTGATTTTTCTTGCAGCGTATCACTTGAGTAACATTGTACTTTATTGCCAGAAATGTCACTGAACGTATGCTTAATATAAACTCGATGTAGGCGTAATTTAGTTAAAAGTTATGTAACATAATTGAATAAGAATATTTCGTTCTTGAATACGACTTGCAAATTAGTATGACAACAACATGAACAGAGGTTATAAAACGAATTCACAACGGTTTTTTGACATCATTAAATGGTCAATCATCCTAGACGCGTTGAATTGGGTTGAATATATTGAACTAATAGTTATACCTACATGAAAGTCATGATAAGTATGTCTATATTGGAAGTTTAATGTCGTTACGTAGGTACCTATTTATTACAACTATTTATCATCCGTTATTTATCCGTTGGGTGGATTTTATTTTGTTGTAAACACAGACTAGCAAAAAGGTTTTACTAGTCCGTTGTTGTAAAGATGGAATCTACGTTATATGTGTTTTTCGAAATCTTACGGTGATTGTTCAAATAATATTTACCAATCGTAATAATGGACTTAAGAATTCGTCCGACACTTTGCCTGCGGTGAGGGCAAACTAATCATAGTACCGTTACGAAACTTTTGGGAGCATCCGCGACGCAGAAAATCTAATATTTAATAAGCGTTTTGTTTTTTTTTGTTGGTTAACTTGTTTTTACTGTTTGATCTTGATCAAAGTTATGTACATATTCATTTGAGTTTAAACAAACGCGAGATTCAAGGTAGAAGCGAGTTGAGTAAAGAAGTAATGGTGCAAAAAATTATTTAGATTTTATTTGTTGGTAAAGTTTGAGACTAGTTGTCCTTCTAGACTAGATTTCTTATATAAATAGTAAAATAAATTCTGCAGACTGATACACCAATTCCCTTGTCCCGAACTAAGCTTATGCATGTACTATGGATACTAGGTAAACGGATAGACATACTTAAATACGTTTATAAACATACATGACTCGAGTACAAATGTCCATGTTCATCACGCGAAACATTTGCCCCTAGCGGGATTCGAACCCGCGACCCTTGGGTTTCTAACGGGCCAGTCGAATTTAGAGATAACTCATTGGTTGACTTGCAGTTGTTTGGAAATAACACCAATTTTATGTTACAGTGTGATATTGGGGTTAGCTATATGGAAAATAAACATAAAACATTATCCTCTTTCTTTATCACACTTAGTAATAAACAACTAAAAACCGGTTTATATTACTTTTCCATAAAATAGTTAATAATTAACGGATAAGGATTGTTTTACTGTTTTGACTTGTATATTTTTTCCAATATAATTAACGAATTTGCCTGACCACTAATTAATAATAGCACCTTAGATAAGGTTATCGTCACCAAAAGTACGTTAGATTTTTAATTGAAGTTTGTTTAACGCGAAGTATAATTCGATTGCATGGAGCTGCACGCGAGCCCCATACACATTAGGCTGCGCTTTATCATGTTCGCTTGGCACATGCGCTGGCGCACGGAGGCGGCGCGTTTTCTCTTCCCATGCTTTTCTTCACCAATAGCCGATGCTCGCCGGTTCCGTAACACATTCACACACGACGGCAAAAACGCACAAGTAGCTGGAAACTATCGAGGGAGAAACTTGTAAATTGTATTGGAGCCGCCGACACACTTGCTCTGCGACAGATCACTGCTCATAACTACACATAAAAAACGCCGTAGCTTATACTTATATTATGTTAAGAGCGTTTATTTCATTGTTTGCTAAGCCAATATATAACTGAGAAAATTTCCTTTATTTTAAACGGTTCTCGCAGCTTTTTTGTTACTATTCTTGTTTGCTCAAAGTTTGTCGCTAGTATGTTTTCAGCTGGTACTTATTTCTTTTAATTGTATTTCCTGGTGCCAAGATTCCATTAGGCAGCTAATTATGAAACCGATTTGTCGCTCTTGGTATAACATGAGCTAAGCAGAGTACAACAAGTGAAATTTACTTCTGACACGCGATCGCTCCACGCAACGCTAGCCGCCATGAGCGTAAGTGTCTTTCGTTCCATCGAAAAAACTCTGAACTGGACTGGAAAATCTGGAAAACGCATCTATAATTTACTTTTAAGTCGTAACTGCTTTCGCCTGCTATTCAAGTAATGCGATATTAATTACAACGTTGGTCAGTTCAGACCGCTCGGCTCTTCTACTCGGAATTGTTGAACCACGCGTGAAAAGAAAACTAATAAATTATGATACTAAATCATGCTGAGACAATGTTCTGTAATTGTTAAACATGAAGTCCATATTTTCTAAATATTCTGAATTCAGACCACACATGAAATATTTAAATAGTTGCAATGCACCTGTTTACGGTTACGCTAAATTTGTTTTCTCGTTTTCGAAAAGACAATCACTTTTCATTGTACAGAGCAACATTGTTCAGGTGTTACAATGTTGTATTGTTTTAAAATAAATGAATCTGAAACTGAGTGCGCGGTAACACAGGTGCACTTTCACATAGCGGATCGCGCCCGCTGCGTGACCGCGGTGAATCCGTCCCTTGTCGCATCCGCGAACGCACCCAGCTGGGAGATCACGATAACACCGATTGCGCAACAGTTACAGCCTTTGCGAACGACTTCGATACTTGACCTCCCCCAATGATACGATTCGAAATCGAGCTGAATCGCGTTTGCTTGCGAGTGCGAGTTGTCATGGGCATTAGCGGCTTCGTGTTCCACTTAGCGCGGACGAGTCGCCGGGTTAGCTGATGTTAGCCATCGCGGCTAACGGTCCGCCGACCGGCGGCGCCGCGCACGTGAAAATAATTCTTGACGCGATTTTGTAACGAATACCGTTACTCGGTTCCGGGCCTGCCGGTGACCTTATTTCTCGGCCGCGCACTCTTTATTTTTATATCTTATTGCCTGACACATTATAGCCGCTGACTCGTTCGCCGGTTCTGTTATTTTGAGTGCTATATAAATTAAGCAAAATGCTGTTCCGAGATCAGTCATACGCATCAAGTTAAGTAGGCCATTGAGTGTTTGCGCCTGTCCTAAATTAGCTTTAATTGAAAACTTGTCAGCAGTCGATTATTAATGAACAACTAGTTTGGCGCAATATAAGACATGTAAGAATGTGTAGTTTTTGCGCGTTACGTAAATCTAACGTTTGCTTTGGAAGCCGGTGAATAAAATGGTTGTTTACGCTGGTCGCCGGCCGGCGCGGCGCGTGACTCAGGTTTGATTGAGCTGTTTCCGTGGCATCGGAGCGGATTTGCCGGTCGCCGACGCTCTCGCGCATGTTTCTATGACGCGGCAAAGCCCCGGCCGCAGCGGGCTGCGCGCACGCTCACTGGGGAATACCGCGTCACCCACGGGCTCGATAGCGGCTGATGCATTGAAATACCCGCAACCTAATTTACCGCGTGCCGACAGACGTCGATTTATCCACGGAAATTGTGCGCATTTTGTTTTGCCTCGATCTGTTAATTTTGCTTATTATCTTTAAACTTGTTTTGATAAGCGCGACGCCTCTATCCCTGCGTGACGCAAGCATACCCACACAATAGGATACACGATTAACCGGCACTCGATGTGTAAACAAGTGTTCTGTGCGCTTTACTAATTCGTGTAAGTAATTACAATAGTTTTTTGATTTAATGCGTGTCTAAACAACGTGGATATCAGCGTCGGCGTTATGTAAAAGTTATCGGCGTATTGTAATGATGAAAGTCAATTACCTGTTGGCTAGTGGCTGTTAAAAACGAGGCATTGTTATTTATTGTTGAATAAAATTAAAAGTGATGGAGAAATGGACGCGCAACATGTAAATGTAGAAGTATTTGTATGCGTGTATGAAAGCATGCATTGCGATGAGCGGTGATGATATTTTACGAGTGAAGAGCGGCTGGCACGAGGCGCGTCATGCTGATATCGCGTGCGACGTCACATCTACGCAGCGCTGCGCGCGCGCCGCGCGCCGGCCGGCTTCCTCATTGTGTCATATACATACTAAAACTACTGCGCCGTATATTTTATCAAACCTGTACGTAATTTATACAGCACTTAAACATTGTTTATTCGCTTTGTGTTTGAAAAAGAAACCGAAAAACTTGGATTTTTTATTATGTTTTAACAACAGTTCTATCTAAATTATTCGTTACGGTAAGTTTTTAAATTACCAGTAATTATCTATATATTATGAATAAATTAAACATTTATATATTTTTAAATAATCTCAGTACATTTTAATTTACGTCTCAGTCACGAACACCGATACCACGTTTACAATGTAATTTAATAGTTAAATTTTACATTTATACATAACGATCAGCCTTGTTAACGCACTTTACTCTTTTACGAGCAAGTGCATTACCTTAAAAGCAGTTTTTACTTAATATAGTAAAACGACAGCGTCCGGGTAATAAAGTTGAAATCAAACCTTCTAGAGGCCTTGAGCGCAGTCGCGAAGTGCGTCGGGTCAAACAGGTAATTACGATTTATCGCGTATAATGTTGTTGTACAAATAGTTAGGCTAATTGTCGTCCAATTCGTGGGCGATAACGTGCCGACGCAGATACGGTGACGCACGCGCCGCGCCGGCCGGCCGGCGACTTCAGCCGGCACAGATATTTTCTTTCAAAACAAACTTTTGTTTAATGTATCTTTATCAGAAATTATATTTTGTACCAACTCGTAAATAGGATTATACAAAGACAAACGTAGTGTTTACAATTGCGCAGGAATCTCTTCCAAATGACAAATAAACATCCACTTCCATAGATAGTAAATGTAATACCCAATCTTTTACTGCTAAAATTAGAGTTTTTAGGTAACTAAAGATACGTAAGAGGAATACGCGTAGAAGGAATCTCGACGGATCCAATGGCTCTTAAAATAGAACTGAGTGGGATCGGAAAATTCTAATAATGGCCGACGCAGACAATGGCGATTAGCGTAATTCGAGTCTGCGCTACCTGCGGGCTCGCACTTAGCGCGGTGCGTAGACGCCGAGTAACATAACGGTGTGTCCGAATTTGAAAATTTAGCGCACGATGCCCATTAGTGATGTAGGGTTGCCAAATCCGAAAGTGTTGGCGCGTAGAGGCGCGGCCACGGACATTCGTCTTAAATGTACGACAATGAGCCTCTATCTTTCTAAGAAATGTCCGAAAGCTGTATTAAGGCATTACTATTATTGCTGGTATTTAAGACACAATGTCCGAAAAATTTAGGATAAGGTAACAAAGAAACAACCATGTGCGCTGCTAAGGACTTAATTTGTGACGAACAAAACTGGCTTTACAAGAACTCTATAAAGGCTAAAGATTAATTTAATTGCAGTATCCAATGTGAAGATTACTCTCTTTGTTTGTTTTATTTTATACTATACAAGTTTACGGTCTGCCTTATGGTAAGCAGTCACCATTTGCAACAACAGACGCATCACAAATGCATTACCAACCTAGTAGGGGAGTTGAGCATCTGACACTCTCTCTCTAGCCGAGTGAAACATAGCACGATAGGTAAACACGATCAGTGAGAATGTGGCATATTACTGGTTTGAGCCGGCCCATTCATACCGTACCTAGTGCTTGCCTACAGCGTGGCATTATCACTTTAAATTCCAATTTAAATTAAATTCCAAAGTCCTATTCCGTTCTAAGAGTTGTAAGGCGCAATTGTTTGTTTTTATTTTTAATATCTTACTTATTATCTGTAGAAATAGGCATGTTTGCGTGCCATTACGTAGCGGAAGCTACTTAATTCGTATCTTATCTTAATGCTTAATTCGAAATGCATTATAGGGGGTGTAAAACGTTCATAGGTAATATGCGTGTTGTGATATGAAATTTCGATAAAACAATGATAACGTTAACCTTGGTAATTAAGTACGTAAATACTGAATTGTTTATTAAAACTAAATGCACATTTAAATTAATGTATGTGAACTTAGAAGGATTTATTGTTACATTCGTTTACTTTTAGTATTACGTTACTCAATCGATAATATACAATCATTGATATATATACCTATAAATAAGTTTAGTAATATATTGTGTTTATTGCAGTATACATTAGATTGTACTGAATTTGATCCATTTAATTAATATTCATAGTAATTATACAGATGCATAGTAAAGTAGTACTTTACTCACGTGTTCATTGCTTGCTTTAGTCTATACTTATAATAAATTTGTAGAGAGGTCAATTCTGTACATGAAATATATTTTCAAAATAACTATCAGGGGGTGATTAGTGATCGATACTGATGCCAAAAATGCAATCAGTAAAATTTTTGTCTGTCTGTCTGTCTGTCTGTATGTTCCTTATAGAAACAAAAACTACTCGACGGATTTTAACGAAACTTGGTACAATTATTCTTTATACTCCTGGGCAGGTTATAGTATACTTTTCATCACGCTACAATTAATAGGAGCAGAGTAGTGAAGGGAAATGTTGGGAAAACGGGAGCAGTTACTCCATTTTTTAAGCTTCCGTCGCGTGTGCAGCCTTAATGGTTAAACTTACATAGAAATCATGTATGACGGAAATAGTCTTTATAATATTAACCATAAACGCGGGTGACACCGCTGGCACAGCTAGTAACAAATATTATTTATATACAAATGCGTACAAGATAAAAATTGGCTGTCACGTGAATGCCAAACAAAATTATACAATGTAGGTATTATTTTGCTTCACATACACCGATATCAGCGTTGTGTTCATATAATAATAGCGCGATAACTTTATCTACCGATGTTACCAATAAACGTAGTGGTTAGATAGACCGTGTCACACAAAAGTTGCAATAACCGCAACCAGGCAATTCATGAATCGGTACATTTCAGAGTGGTTTTTGCCAGTCTAGTCGGTGTAATACATAATTGTCAGTGAACCATTAAATATGTATATTGGATTCAAAACCTTTTCTTTGACTTAGACCTATAAATTGTTAATCGGATCTTTTCGTAAGCTTAAAAATGTACGCGTCCTTACAACTGTGAACTAACACCAAAGGGGAAAATGTGACTCATGATATTAATTATAATTAGGTTTAAATTATTAATACGAGAGTAGCCTCTTCCAAATTGATGGATGACGTTATTTGTGCAAAAATAGATTATATATATAACCTTTAAATTAAATGTGAATTGTTTCATTAAGTGAAAATGTTGCAATGTTTTATATTAATAAAATATTCCTTATAAAATAACCAATGATAACTAAATAAAATCTTTTGTCATTGCTATTATAAGGAGATGTTTTAAAAAAATAATATCAAAGTGAAGTGATTCATGAACTTGTTACGGAATAGTCCTAAAACTTGTAAGTAGGTAGATGCACCGCCCCCCCTCCCGGCGAATGCACGTGTGGAAGGGTCAATAGCAGCGCTTTGTCCACGCGCTGCGCCCGCGCAGCGTGCGTCTTTGTTTGCCGCAACTTAGTTGCCGGTGGGTGATCCCTCAATAGCACGAGGATAACATGCGATTAAACTTATGCGTGCTCGATCCGGCCCATACGCACTGAACGAAACCTTGAATACACGGATTTGGAGGATCAGCCGGATGTATTCAAATGGAAATTACGTACAGCAACTTTGTACGTTTGCATCAGAATCGTACTTACGAATAATACTCCTAAAACCACGGACTAGTAAAAAAAGAAGGACTCCACGCTTTCACGCTGCGTGAACGCACCCACGTTTATGCATGTGTGAGTGAGATACAAGGCTACGAGATATCGGATATCTGTCATTTGGAGCACTTATTATGTCAATGTGTGACGTAAGTTGCGTGTCAAGGTGGAGCAACTGAGGAGATTCAATGTCTAGTTAGTGGCGCGGAGTCCTTCTTTTTTTACTAGTCCGTGCTTATAACATAGTCAGAGAGAGGTTGAAAGGATCTATATTCAAGACTTATAATTTATAAAAGTAGGTTCCTAGTTAATTTCCACTGTCTTTATTAATTCATGATTTTATTCAATACAAACGTAATTGAAAGCCTACTCGTTGACGAGGGAACTTTAACTTTGCTCAACCAATATTTAGTCCCTATTAAGGGCTCAGTAACGATTTGTATATATACCCGCGTCGGATATGTAAATCTATACTGACAAAATTCGATTGAATCGCGCAAAGCGTCATATACACTGTAATCCTATTATGCATTTAAATTCGGCTTATGTTAAACAGCTGTTTTGAGCGCAGTAGTTGTAAAAAAATAAAATAAAATGATTCCTGAGAGTTTTTGGCATTCACGATACTTAGGTCGTGTTGCAAAAAGCTAAGCGTTGATGTCTTTTCTAGGGCCGCTATAGGACCGCTCCCGTTAAGGTTTTGTAAGTATTATCTTCAACGTACTTCAGTATAACAATTAAATTAATATATTATATTATTTGGTCATGGGGAACTACACAATGTATCGTCAGGTTGTGCATTACACCACTCGCGTCACATTTATAATCGTTCCACATTGTCCGAAGTGAGTCATCCTCCGTTTTACACCTTATCCTTGAGCCGCATTCAGTTTACCGAGTCGGGATTTCCAATTTTTGAAATTGATAATTATAAAGTTAATATAATAACCAAAAGCCATTATATTTATCAAAAGCTGATATTAAATTTATTCTTGAGGTCTCCGGGCAGTCCCGGCTCCATTAAATCATACCAAGAATTTCATACAATCATTTTGTAATAGAATATTGTTTCATAATATAGATACATACATATTTTTGAGTTGTTAATTCTAATGGATTAATAATTTACACAATGCACTAAGTGATTAGAAACGTTAAGTATTGATTTGTAAAGATTCTGTGTACTCAAAAAATCGTAGCTCTACGTAACGCCAAGAATGACCGTTTATATTATCTTTAATTCTTGTTATCTGGGCTACTGGCTTTTAGCAATGATAAATATTTAAGGGCATAAATCATCATCCATTCATAAATAGTTCCACAAAATTCCCTAGTTGAACAATGTATTCTATTGCTGATTCATTGGAATTTAAATTTCTATGAATGTGATACAATTTTCCTCTGTTCCTTGTTTTTTTACCAAACTTGTAGCTTGTAATAAATTACCAACACAGGTAGTAATTCTTGAATGAAAAAATCGGAACAGGGTCTAAGCAGATGCAGGGTGGTATACTGACCTCGGAGCCGGGTTGGTGGATGGTGACTCGCAGCTCGTTGGTCTCGTAATCGTGGTGCAGCACGTCGGCGCGCACCTCACGCCCATTGTGCGTCAGGAAGACGCGCTGGCCCGGCCGCAGGCGCACGCCACCCATGCCGCGGAACCCGGGCCCGATCAGCTCCGCGTCCCGGTACTCCCGGCTGGTCTTCCCACCGTCAAAACGCACTGTGTACCGAGTGTTCGGCGTCAAGTTTATGCAATTGTTGTTCTCCGGGAAGGGCGCCGGCGTCTTCACCGCCTGAATCATCCCGGAGTAGTACAGGCCGTCCTCGCCCAGCGCCGCCACCCGTGTCCCTATTATGGACCGCTTCGCCAACCGCTTGCCGTCGACATCGTTCAGTCCACTAAACACTGTCCCACACACAACTTCAAATCGCCCGGCGCACGCGTTTCGCGGGGTAACCGTCGCAGAATTTCAGATTTCGACGCTCGCGATGCACTTCCGGCTCTTCGGTCCGGGGCTGGTCGCGGGTCTCGCGCGGAAACATAATACGAGGGCGGGTCCTCGATCAGACAAAGGGGGATCCTTTCGCGATAGTTAACTTCGCACGCGAGCTCACAGCGAACGACCTCAACTGGCGCGGTTCGGATGAGAACTGGCGTGCGTGCGGCGCGGCCGGCCGGCCGGCGAGCGGGACCGGCGACACCGCCTCTCGCTCATTTGTTTTGATACTCAGCTGTTCGCGCGAGAGTGACGCGGCGCGCGCGCGCTCGGCCGCGTGCGAGGGGGACGGGGCGTTCGGGCCGCGGTCGGGCCGCGCTCGGCGCCGACGCGCGCACTCGGCCGACTTCGGGCGTTATTTAGAGCGGGCGGCGGGGCGGGCTTTCCCGCCCACGGGCGACATTGAGGCGCTTTGCTCGCACGTGGAGCGCTAACGGGATTGCACAACGCACCTCGGTGCCCGCTCGCTGCTAATTCGTGACACAGTTTCTATTAGGATTCGGGGTCGATTCAAATGTCAAGCAGATGCACCCACTTATGCAACTTGCGGTGACCCCGGCTACGCACAGACCGACTCTACGTTCTAGTAGCCCTTAGTAGCCTAAAGTTTTCAGTGCTGCCTAATTTCTAATAACAAACTTATTTCTTA